>JBCNJP010000025.1:104945298-105036392 GCA_039602395.1 Deinandra increscens subsp. villosa
TATATGACCCGTATGGGCCTTCACGGGGCGCTTAGGACCGGTGCAAGGAAAAATAATTTCCGGTGCAAATAGAACAACGCTATAATAAATTGTTCAAACTATAATCAAAAGTTTTCTTAGCTCGCTTGTTAAATCTCCGGTGTAATAAAGCTTTCGTTAGAGGTTCTAAACCCGCAAGGAGTATATTTTTTTTTGTTTTGGGCCGGTTCTTTTGTTTTCTAAAATTGAGGGACTAATTTTGTCAACCTTTAAAAAAAAATTTATACCCAAAAGTTACCCCGATGATTCTTTTCCATCGCCATTCGCTTTTGCGCTACCCAAATCAGAGGATTCACAGAGCCGACCAAGTGAACGCTGATTCTCCCGCTCCGGCGCTCCGACGCGCCGCCGCTCCAGCCACCCCGACTCTGACCAAGTGAACTCCGGCCATCCCCCACAGTGAACGCGACAGCAGCAAGCCCCAAACGGTAATTTTCTTTAGTTCTTTTCAATTAGGGTTTAGTTCTTTGTTTACAAATTCAATTTTTAGGTGATTTAGGGTTTAATTTTGGTGTAATTAGTATAGTCTTTGTGTTTAACAGATCATCTCATCTTCGTTTACAGGTAATTTTTATCTCTTTCCCTTATTAGGTGCCCTATTTTGTTTTCCATAGCACCGACCTTTGCTATCTTCTTCGTTCGATTTTCTTACATTCTATCACCTTAATTAGGCTGCGACTTATTTTCGATTTTTGTTTAAAATTTATCTGTTTACAGGATTTAGGGGCCATTATTTCGTTTATGACCTTAATTGAAAATTATAGGTTTAAATTCAGAGAAAATTTCTTAACTCTTCTACTGCTAAACTGTGAATGTCTAAATTTAAACTACATAAAGTTCGTATGCGATGGAAGTAAGAAATAGGAAAGGATGAATTTACCGTATTTGATTGGCTAACATTAGTATTTGTTGCTCGGTAATTTCTTGCTTTATACTATTTTTTTTTAAAACTTTTAGGATCTCTCAATGTATTAATGTCGTGTTCATTTGACTATTGTAATACATATAACTTCAACAAGGTTCTCTGTTGTATTTATAAAAATTGAATATTGAAATATTGTTTTTTGACATTTTATGTATTAGATCATGCCTCCCAAATCCTTTACAAATATAAAAGCGGGGCTATGAAGCTTAAAAAGAAAAAACGGAAAACGAATTGATAAAATCTCAAGCGGGGCCCATTTTTTTCTCGTCTAGGGCCCAAACTTTTTTATGGGTTTTTGGGGACGGCCCTGTCCTTTTGTTTGTTGAGTTAGTACTTAACTATTAAGTTGTCCCCTTAAAAACACATAACTAGCATGTTAGCATTGATGAACCCAAACAACAAGTCAAAAACAGATTATTCATTATTATTATAAATACGAAGTCTTTTGTTACACACAAGTCTACATGAGAGTCACCGCTTAACCGTATGAAAACTATTTGAGTAATTTATGAGGAATTTGCAGAGCGTCTCAAACGGTAGATGCAAAATCAAGTGACTTTTTCCCATCAAGAGACTTCTCAAAGTAATTTTTCAAGTACTCTTCATATACCACTTCCTTATATCGAGCCACCCCGTCTCGAGTCACCACCTCTGGAAACGGTCCAATTTTTGCCTTCGGCAGTGGTGCGTTGAAGATAGGGACCGACACTCTCGACTCGATGTCTGTAGTTCGTACTCTGTGCTCTGCACTTTTGTACCTCCCATTGCTTAAGATCTAACATAATAAACACGCCAAAAATTAGAACAACGTTTAGACATATACAAAAGAGTGGTGGCGCGCCACTACCTCTATGATTGAATGAAACAGACATTTGACTTTCAACATTTTTCAAACTTTGACCAATTAATCTTCGGAAAAGTTTAATAAACTCAAACGTCAATTTTATTTAATGTCCTAGCTAGCATATTGATTTTTTCAAACTTTGAACATTTGAAGTTTGAAAACCAACTAACCTAGCTCCATTGTCAATGCCATGCAACATATATTACTTATGAGAAGGGCCAGGGCCGGCCATCCTTTTAAAATCTGATCTCATAAGTAATATATGTCGTATGGCAGGAGATAGGCTAGTTCGTTTTAATTAATTAGCTAGGATGAATTAGTTAGTTATTCAACAACGTACGTACGTACCTGTAGTGAATCACCAACGTTAATGACCAAAGCACCATGGGTGGGTGGAATCTCAATCCACACCTCATTTTGATCATCCGGCGATGTGTTTTCACCTTGTTTCACGTATAATCCGCCGATGCCGTCTTGTAGAAGAACGGTTAGCATGCCCGCGTCTGAGTGCCTCCCCACTCCAACGGTTAGATCCGGGTTTGGACACGGTGGGTAGAAGTTCATGTTCACCATATTAAAACCTGTTAGCTCCTGGAATCTTGAGTCCTCTAATTTTACCCCAAGGTTCCCGATGAGTGCTTGTAGTAGCCTTTGCACCATCTGCGATGACGTCTTTACGTACTCAAGCGCCACCTCCCTACGTACCGGCCAATTAATTAATATAAAGAAATTAGGAAAAACGTGAGTCTTTTTCTATGCAAAAAAGTTGGTCGTCTACGACTTCCCGACAAAAAACTTTATTCTATATATATAAACAAAACACGTTTATTTAGAATAAGAGTAAACCTTTTTAAATGATTAAAAAATAACAGCTTTTCTACAAAGTTAAAGAAAATATATGATAATAATAATAGGAAAAAGTTAACTTTTCTTTACTTTTTTATTTTTTCAATTAAAAAATTTATTTATTTTCCGTAAGTTTCTAATTAACAGTTTGTTTGTGGGTTGTGCCGGGGACACCGCAAAAAATTGGAATGCACCGGATCCATACGTCATCTATAGGACTATACTTGACGTATAGACCATTATATGTCAAGTATAGGTCTAAACGTGACGTGTAGGGTATGTGCAGTTAACAAAAACAGGCCGAAAAACCTGGACGAGGTACGACGATGAGATTGATAGGAGTCACAGTGGATGTCTGCTACCAACCTATACGTCACGTATAGACCTACATATACGTGACGTATAGGATTCGAATTTCATATTATATGAACCAGTTTGCAGTTTCATCTTCTTCATCTCCCTCTCCTCTCAAAAATCCATATCTAGCATTACCAATCCATATAGTAGAAAAGAGAGAAAATAGAAAAGTGTGAAAAGTGTGTCTATATGTTGATGAACTAGTGATGAACTTGAATTTTTCACCAATTCAATATATGGAGTATTGGTTTAATATATGGTTTAGTACTTTAGTATATGTTGATGAACTTGAATTTTTCACCATGATAGTGTCTCGATTTTCGTTAGATAAATGATAGATCTGCTTTATAGATTTGTGATACACCCGACATTCTTCTGACACACTGACTCTAAGGTACATGTATATACTTCACGTATAGACACATACATGAATGATAGTGGAGGAAAGTTGGGTCCAATGCGTGACTGTACGTCACTTATAGTCTTATACGTGACCATCAAAATGGGTACACCGTTCCTATATGTCACGTATAGCCCTATACTTGAAGTATTAGAGCATGTGTTCTCCACAAAAATGAGCGGTGTACGTAAGATTTCCCTTGTTTTATTTTCGCAAACCTTTTCCAACAAGATTATCGGATAATTTTATATTAATATGATTTTCCCATTTAGGAATTACAAGGAGATAGAAGGCAAACGGGCGCGCCGCTAAACCTTTTTGTATAACAAAACCAAGTTGTTTATCGCCGTCAAAATGATTATCAGATATATTAGTTATAGCAAAATTTCATTACAACAAATTAATTTTACAATTGGT
The DNA here is from genome assembly GCA_039602395.1 of Deinandra increscens subsp. villosa. Lineage (NCBI taxonomy): Eukaryota > Viridiplantae > Streptophyta > Magnoliopsida > Asterales > Asteraceae > Deinandra > Deinandra increscens. Next base: position 104,949,127 of record JBCNJP010000025.1, read on the forward strand.
TAGCTAGTGCTTTTGGACTTCAAAAGAATAACTGATGATAAAACAGTTATATATAGGTTCAAATTCAACGAAAATAGAGGTGTAAGGTGTATATAGTGATATAAATGTTAAATAGAAAAGTGGTGTATTAGGGAATATCTTACTTGCAGCCATTAGGCCAGAAGTCAAGAGCATCGGCATCATTGGTAAACGTCATGCTGATATAGTCTTTCCACTCCAAGGCCTTCTCAATCTCAGGAACAAAGCTAGTACCGTACCTCACCAATGGGCTGGGGCTAACCCCCTTCAGATACGCAGCCTTCTTCTCTGCCGGTTGCCCGAAAAACTCGTGGGCTGCAACTTTGAGCGACTCCAGTAGTTCCAACGGCACACCATGGTTAACAACCTGGAAGAACCCTAGAGTTTCAGATGCGTGGACAATGGACTTCACCACCTGTTCATGGTTGGGACCATCAAGCTCAGACAGATCAATGGTCACCTTTTCAAGTGAACCAGCAACCTGTTGCTTGTTGATTCGGTGGTGCGGTGGCTGGATGTATCGACCTGGTACCTCGGTAAGGCCCATGTCCACCAGACCTTTCACACCATTGCCATCTTTAACAACAAAGTTGAACAGTGAATCACCGTCATTGAAACTCGGAGCCATCGAATTCAAACCTCCAAATTAAAAAAAATATATATATATCTAGCCTCGTAATTACTTAATTGATGTGTATCCTGAGTATCTCAAACATGCACATATATATATAGATTCTTGGCGTTAGTCAGGAGAGAGCATCTACCTTATTGTCAACAATAGTGGCAATTAGTTGGAATTAGACCATGATGTTGATCTTTCGTTTTATATTAATAAAATTCTCCTCTATGATTAATGAGAAGTAGAGAGTAATTTTTTATTTAGTTTTAATGAACGGCATGAATATGAATATAATATCTATCACGGACTTTTAGTCTAAGATATCCGGTGTTTAATAAGGTATATTTCTCTACAGGTTGAGGTGGAGTTCAAGTTCCATAGTCAACAAGTGGTGTAAAAATTTCATACCGAGCCCATAAAAATTTCAGACCAATCTGATGAAATTTTGATTAGACCGTCACAAAGAAAATTAATATAAAATTTTCCAAATAACCAATATCTATATTCAAATTATTAAGTTCACTACTACATTAATTCTTAAAGTTTATAAACAAAACCGAGTTTTCCAAATAACCAATATCTATATAATAATTTTAGTTCATATTTATATTTTAGCCCAGTTATTAAACAAACCTATTGTTTCACTAAAAAAAACTCTCAGTTACTCAAATACCCAATAAATATTTAGATTTTAGCCTAATAATTAGCTTTTTAAAAAACCTATCTCATACAGTTATATTAACGGCAATTCAAAAAAAGATACGCACAAACAAAATAAAATTTTCAATTTTCACCGTTAATGTTTTGTCTCGAATTAAAATCAAACATGCGTTCGTCCCCTCTATCCCACCCGACTCTCACCGAAGCAAATTGAACAGACCACTAACCAAAATCAATGTTGTTATCAGTGTTACCCCTCTCTTAAATTAGAATTAAAAAAGCCCCAAGTTTTTTGTTTCCGTATTTCTTATTATATCTTACTTTATTATTTGATAATTTGATTAATTGCTAAAAAAAATTAATGTTAGAATTTTTATTATTTCCCGGAATACTAGATTATTGGTTGAATATTTTATTAATTTTATATTATCTTGTCGGTTAATTACTTGATTTGAGTTTGAATTTGTTAATACAACTCGACCTACCCGAATCAGATTGAAAAAATTAATATTTAGTGGCACATAACCGACCCTCGAAAATACTGACCCACATAAAAAGAATTTTTGGGTTTGTCATTGACCTTAAAATTTTAACCCTAAATCCCTAACCCTTAACAATTAATTCAACATCTTAAAGTCTAAACCATATAAGAATAACATTTAGTTTAAATCAAATCTAAAAAAACTATAGAAGAAACGCACGTCACATTATAGCTTAGCAAGATGACCATTCCCGTTAAAAAAATAAAGAATGAAAAAAAAACCAAACAAACCAAAAAATATAATAACAAAAAAAAAGTAAAAAGTAAGTCTAGAGTAGAAGTTAAACCTGTAATAAGGAGAGCTTGAAGCTGAGTTTCAAGAATACGAAAGAAAAGCCTTACCTGTTGAACTGATGGAAGAATTGTTTAATATCTTAACACTATATACATTTAACCAAGAAAAAACGTCTAAAAAGTTGAAAGGTTAAATAAGTAAGAAAGTTGTGACTAAGAAGAATCGAACCCGAGTTTCTGCGCTAGAAAACCTACACTCTTAACCATTACACTAGAAATAAAGATTGTTTCCTTATCTGCTGAAAAAGCTATTTAATATGAAATATTTTCTAAAAAAATGTGCTCACAAACGATGTCTATTGTAGTAGTAGTATCACGCTTTATTTTGTCTTAACACTAAACTTTACATGGTAAAAAATTATTTTAGAGCCAACGTTTCAAAAAGGATTGGTTTTTTAACAATCGATACCAGCATCATTGAAAATATCAAAATCAAAGGGTACATAAACCAAAAGGAAACACGAATACCGATATCACTACCACTATCAATGGTGCTGAGTACGGTGGACAACGATTTGATATTGACCAGTACTAGTATTGGTACAAATCGTTATATCGATCAACACAGCACATCGAGAATTTAAAAACATCCAATCTCAACTCTACGAATTTATTAAAAACAAAACCACAAATAAAACATTCATAATATATACTAGGAAAATTGGATTTTAATAATACGAGTTTTAACTCACTGGCCGATAATAATACGAATTTTGATGTTGGCGTACAATAATACCAATTAACCATTCCGGTCTCTAGAATGATACACCGTTAGTTTTTCACTAACGGTGTTAGTCCCAAGGCTATTTTTGTCATTTCTAAAAATAGAGGGATTTCTTTGTAATTCTATTAAATAACTTCTTATTAATAAAAAATAATAAAAAGACAAACACGAAGAAGAACATCGTTGCCCCTCCCATTCTCCACTTCTCCGGCCAAACCCCTCCAGCCAAACGTCACCCGAACCTACCTCTGGCAGTCTCGCCACCGCTCCCCATCCGATCGCTGGATTCCGCTAACCCGACCCCATCTCCTCCCCTTCGTTGATTCCAGCGAACACACCAACCCACAGTCCAACACCTCCCTCTAATCTCGCCTTTCTTCCGTTCGATGAATCTGAGTGGGTTTTAAACATCATACAACTATGCTTGCTCTGAATCGACCCACCATCACCTTAAATCATCATCACAATCAATCGACCGCCACTAATCGACCCACCATCACCATTAAAACTCAAGATTATCACCACCACTTACCGATCTGTACTCGGGAGAAGAAAACAAGAAGGTTCGGGTCAAAAATTTGGCTGCCTCCATCGCAGATCGGCCAGATAAAGGTCGCCGGAAACCAGGTCGCAGGAAACAAAGTCGTCGGGCAGAACCACGTCGGGCTGAACCACGTTAGGGTTGAACCAGATCTCCTTTTACCACTTTTCTTTCCTTTTTTTCTTTTTATATTTATAGGTATTTTAAAAACAGCCCCTCCATTTATAGAAATGACAAAAACAGCTTTGGGACTAACACCGTTAGTGAAAAACTAACGGTGTATCATTCTAGAGACCGGAATGGTTAATTGGTATTATTGTACGCCAACATCAAAATTCGTATTATTATCAACCAATTAGTTAAAACTCGTATTATTAAAATCCAATTTTCCTATATACTACGATAATTTGATAAACAAGTCGCCAATTAAAACTCTAACTCCAAATAATACTAAAATATTTGATTTTTCTTAGAACAGCCGACAGATTTATTAAACAAAAAGGAGGGACTAGCTAGGAGCCAGTGGTTACAAAAAAGAGAATCATTACAAGCTAAAAATACACCGACTGCTCCATTCTAAATCTGCTAGTCTTCCCCTATTTTTTAACCATAGAATCAGGTCAGTTTTATGATTAGGTTTGTCTAAATGTACCAAGAGGTTTTACTAGAATTTTTTTTTCAACCAATAAAAAATGGGGACTGCTTTAGACACCTGAAGATTTAGTTCTGGACACCGGTTAATACAGCCTGTATAGGTCAATACAGGTTGTATAAGCTGGTCAACGCAATAAATGCTAATTTATACAATGTGTATATCGTAATACAGGCTGTATCGGGTCGGTGTTTAAAGAAAAATGTCAGGTTGGGAATGTTTGTCTTGTCAGATATGAATGTTTTGGGGATAAACGCCTGAGAGTGTTCGTAAACCCTATACAACCTGTATAGCACTATACGAGCTGTAAAACCTGGTTTTTCTTCAAATTTTTTTTAAAGCATTAGTTTTATTTCAATTAACTTCTTTAGTGTTTTCATGTCGAAAAACTAACAGGACATAATTTTTAAATTTTTTGTGTCAATTTTTTTATACATGTGTATTAGCCTATTTTTTTCATGTCGAAAAACTAACAGGACGGTATGTTTAAATTTTTTTTTATCAATTTTGGATATGTATATTTGTTTAACTTAATTTTTTTTAAAATATAAACGTTTTTTCCGTATGCGCCGGACATGTATATTACAACCAAACATTAAAAATCATAACAAACGACTTGTATGCTGTAATCCAGGTCGTATAAGTTGCAGACAAAAAAAATCCAATCATCATTGGTTCTGGTAGTGATACGAGGTATCAAACGACCTGTATTGTATTATACAGGTAGTATAAGTTCAATCATTAGTAGTGTCATCATTTGTTGCAATCATTAGTAATCATTAGTAGTCAGCGTATACGGCCTGTATCGTGCTATACAGGTTGGTCCTGAGTTGTAATTAATGCTGAGAGAGTGTAATACGACCTGTATCGTGCTATACAGGTCGTATGTTGCGGTGTCCAGAAAATTTCTTTGGGTGTCTAGAGAAATCAATTCATGATTACATAATCATTTAATGATTATAATGATTATGTTTCCTATTTATATACATAATCATTAAATATTAGTATTTTTTTAACGGCAATTTCATAAACCAAAAGAAAACCCCCCAAGCAAGAAGCTAGGTAGGGAATACAAACGAACGAAACCAATTACATATTAAAAGAAACCCAATCCTCCCATTTGAGATCACCCCACTTTCCTCTATTTTTAACCCATAAAAAACTAAGACATTTAATCTCATTGAACATACATGCCACACTAGGTTTCTTTTTCTCGAAAATAACTATGTTCTGGTTCTTCCATATGATCCAACAAGCCGTGAGCACGATGGAATAAAGAACCATCTTCATCTTCCTATCCATCGGGGCTTCTTCCACGACATAGAGCAAATCGGTGAGATCGAAAATAAAAAACTCGGGAACCCTACACCACCTAGCGATGTGATGCCACACTCTATCCACCACTGAACATCCTGTCAATAAATGCGAAACTAATTCATGGACCTCTTCACAGAACGGACACTTCGAACTCTCCACCCGGATATTACGTCTCGCTAAAGCATCTCTTGTGGCAATTCTTACCCGCATTGCTCTCCAGAAAAATATGTTGACTTTACCGGGGACGAGCTTGTTCCACGGCATAATAGGCCCACCGAGGGGCTGGCCCGAAACATTGGTGATCCGGCGGAGAGCCCCCACCGAAAAGGATCCCGAAGAATCACCTTTCCAAACAAGACGGTCCCCCTCGAAAACCATCAGCTCCTTGAGATCCAAGGCAGCCGATTGAAAAAATTTCTCCACTTTGGAGATATTCATCCATACTCCAGAAAAGCCCAACCTCTTTGGGATCAAAGTGACCGGACCTCTGCACCCCTTATAACACGATTCCAAAGTTTGTTTTTATCGTTGTGAAGACGCCAAACCCACTTTGCTAGAAGACAATTATTAATAATTTCGAATGGGACCAAACCCGATAGGATCCGCGAAAACCAAATATGAATAAAAACAAATTTCGATTTAATTCACCCCTTTGATAATTAATTAGCTTTAGCTTTTTATAAAATTTTAACGAAAAGGTCAATTATCATTTGATCATGTTTAGAATTGCATAAACATATTTTAATCTTATAATTACTAATATTATGTCAGTTTATGAAATGATATAGTCAGTTGTATGATACGCCTTTTTTTAAATTGTTGGTGAAGACTAAGATACAATCTTTTTTGACTTTTGTGTTGTTTGACTTGAAAACGTTGGCAGGAGCCATTGAGGAACATTTACAAGATGTGAAAGAAATGGGTCTAAGTCATAATAATAGTTGATTAATGGAGTAAAACTAGATTTTCTATATGTGCGTTGCCGCGGAGTAAATATTGACACATAAAATCGTTGCATTGTATAATAGTACGTAAAGAAAACGGAAATAAAAAAACATGTAACGATCAAAACACTTCAAACCAAAAATATGTTACATCACTCTACCTAAGGAAATCTTTGCGTACCGTACTTATTACGCCATAAAAAACAACTCTTTTGCCAAGGTTAAACAATACAATCGCAACTAAAAAAAGAATATGTTACAACTTTAAAATTAAAAATCGATGCTCAAATTTTTGAGCTTATGATCTATAAGTTATGTTACACGACTCTACCCGTTATACCATAAAACACAACTATTTTGCTCTTTTTAGTGGATCGAAGTAAGATATAGTTAAAAAAAACAAAAAAACAAAACAAAACTAAACAAAGCCCAATGACATAATGGTAAAATGTGTCAATGACAAAATGGTAAAAAAAAAAAAAAAAAACATATTTGTAAATAAGCGAATCTTTGTAAAATTTATATAGGTATATAATTATAATATGACTGGATTAATAAGACATGTACTACACGAGTTGAATTTAGGTTAATAATATTTATACAAATACAAAAAAAAATGGTTAAAATATTTAAAAATTAGGATTGACGTAAAATCTTTATAAAACATTATTTGATAATTTAATACATTAAAGAAATTGATTATGTTTGACAAATTGATAATAAGGTTTCTTAAAAAGAATAAAATTATCGAGTAAACTTAACAAATCTATATTAATTTTATCAAAAAAAATTTAATATGAAAATCTAGTTTGGACAAAATTGATAATTAGTCTTAATTAGTTATTTAATAAACTGGTAATTGATTGTGCATTTGAACATGTGTCAGTGCTGATGTGGACATGTAACAATTATTTACTGCTTTATTAGGATTCAAGATTTGGTCCACCAAAGTTAATTTGGTTGTAATATATTTGTGGTAATTTAGAAATAGTGTAATTTGTCGTTTAAAAAAAAGAATTTCGGTCCAGGATAGAAACCGTCATGTGAATATATGACCAAAGCGAAACTGGGATGGCAAAATGTCGGTCTGGTTCCAGTTCTCACATTCACAGAATTTTGGTTTGGGTTTCGGTCCGGTTCGGAAGGGATAATCAATTATAATACCTCAAGTATCGGCTCATGGTTCCCCTATTCCGCGTGGATGAAAAATGTCCCGTTTGCAACAAGGTGTGTATGGACTCGTTTGGGGAGCACGCCGCTCACTGCAAAGAGCTCCCCGGTTTTAAATATCGACACGACGTGGTCCGGGACGTTCTGTTTGACATTTTCAGGAAGGCTGGGATATCGGCCAGGAAGGAGGCCCCGGTTAACTTTCTGTCTGACCCCTTGGATGGGCGCTCAACCCTCAGGCCAGCTGACATACTCGTTTTTGGGTGGCAGAATGGAAAACATGCATGTGTTGATTTAACGGGGGTCTCTCCTCTTGTGGGGTTGAGGGCCAGTTCCTTTACGGTGGGCCAGGCAGTGTCCAGAGCGGCTGCTGGGAAGGTGAACAAACACGAGAAAGCGTGTATCGAAAATCAACATGTGTTTGTTCCTTTCGCTTTTGATACTTTTGGTCACCTTGAGGCAGAAGCTGCTGCCATGTTGGGACGGATTCAAAAGGTCATGTTTGGGAATGTCGCAGCCTCTAGGTTAAAGAATGTTGTATTCATACGTCTAGGGTTTGCCATTCAAAAAGGGTTGGCGGCGCAGCTTGTTGCTCGCCTTTCCTGCGTGGTTACTTGAGTCTTGTATGTTATCTTTGGTTTAATTTTATGAATGAATTTGGGCTAAAAAAAAAAAATTTTAAGTATACAATTGTAAGAAAAAGAAAAAAATGCAATTCTCTCTTTATTTGAAGACAAAATCAAAATTTATAGTAATGATATAGTAATCGATTGTTTGTCTTTTATACACGAAGCCACAACGGAAACAGACAGCTTCCATTGATAAAGAGAATAGGTAGAAGCGTATGAGAGAATGCAGCAGGTTTACGCCACTTCAATTTTGACCAACATTTAATTTAGTCCAATAATTTGTCCACAGCAGCCCTTTAATAGATTACAATAAATAATCCTAAAATAAAAAACAATAATATGAAATAATGGAAAGTTGAATCAAGCAAATACATTGGTGTAGTGGTTAAGCTTCTTTCTTGTGATTAAAAATAGACAAGTTCGAGTCTTACTCACACACTTTGTGATATATAGATATACAATGAAGGATTGGACCATGTGTTTGATCCCGAGTCACAATGGAAGGTTTACGAGCTTTTTTGGTTCTCTACCGATAGTATAAATGGAGGGCGCTCCTGAGTTGTCTGCTATGAGGTTCGAACTTTGGATAGTGGGTATATTCAGGGTAAACAGTGTCGATAGACCACAGAGCCGGATTACCCTTATAATAAAGTAAGATATTTTTAACAAAATTGCTTTTTTTAGTTTTATATTTTGGTTATTCGATTTGTTTAATTACTATCATCACGCCTGTTTAAAAAAAAAGATATCTTTTCCTGTTTAACGAATTTGTCGAATGTTTAAAAATATTAATTTATAACATAAATTATTACTGGAAATTATACTATAAGATAAGTCAAGATACAATAATATATAGTTTTTTACGGTACTCAAACTTTGACTAGTATTATATACAAGTGGGTCAACCCGCGCTTCGCCGCGGAGTTGACCCGTTGGCATTTCCTCTTGATTCTGTGCTTCGCGGCGGAGTCGGACCATTTTCGAAGTCATACCGTTTGAAAAACTCCATAGGCCAATCATGAGAGATTAAGGTGGTGCCAAACCTATGTCGTGCGCTCGGCATGTTGACATATTTGATATATGTCAAGATTTTGGTAGTGCATTGGCCATCAAGATTAAAAGATTAGGAACATTTCTATGTGTTTTTGGTTGCAACAATGACATGGTTCGCAAAGAAATAACTAATATGTGACAACAATGACATGGTTCCAAAGAAAGAAATTATAATTAAAATGCTTGAATACACACTTACCGCTTTCTAATATAAAACTCCTTCCAATAATTAGGCTATTACTTCATTTACAATATTCAAAGTTCCAACCATTTGAAATAACTTATCTATAAGGTGGTAATCTCCCTAAAAGGGTTGTACACAATCATGTCAAATAATTGCTATGTTATGGCAATCTTGAGATATAATGTAAATTAATAAAACTTACTGAGCTAAATATTTCCCGTCCAAGCTGATAGACATAACACATGCAGGCTTTCTAAGAAGTCTCTTGAACCCAATTCTGTCCCATGTACTGATGTCCCACACAACTGTGATTGATCTATTGCCTGCATATAATACATAAATCCATGAAGTCAAACAGGGAGTTACAAAAAGAGAATAAGCTGAAATAGATTACCCTTTATGCAAATGTAAATATACCTTTCTGTACGGTGCAAAACAAAAACGGTTTTGTTCCATCCTTAGAGAATCGACATAGCTCAATATTCTCATCCTGCAATGGGGAAAAAATTAGCACAACACAATTACCATAGAACTAAGAAGGCGATCAGGGCTGTATCACAGCTTTCTTTGTCTTTTTCATTCTAAGCCCCTTTGAAAAGGGTTTAATTTTCATATCTAACCTCCTCAAACCCTTATCTCTAAATGAAATTAACACCTGCATAAATGCCCTGTAAAACCTCCCTTTTGCAGCCAATTTGAAGATTCCAGTTCTGACCTTTAATAGGTAAATGTGTAGAGCAACAATGATAGGCCCAGTAGCCAACACAAACATAATAAGCAATTGATTCATTCACAGTCAAAATATGTCATACCTGTACGAAACTGCATATTCTGTAAAGCCAGCCATAACGGGTCAGAACATAACAGCATTTAAGGCAGCCATTATAGATGTAACCTTTATATTTTTTCTATCAATAAATCAGCCATAATGGGTCAGAAGAGGTTTAATACATACCATATGCATACCTCATTTAACACACAATGAGTGATGACAATACTAACAATGAGCATGTGCTTACGTTGAACAGGAATAACATATCAACAGAAAGGGCTGACAGTGTGAAACTAACCAAACAGCCTTAACATACCTAAGAATAAACATGCATACAAACCTAATGAAAGTAAGAAAGCACAAACAATATTAAGCAAAATAAAGTTTGAAGAAAAATAAGCAAAATAACCATACCAATATAGAAACTTGGAATTAAGAACAGGACACTTACAGAGCACACGATAAACCAACGCAGCCGAAGAAACGCTGCCAAGGAAAAAAATAGTTAGGTATAAGAGCAATTCACAATGAGAATGAGAGACATGATAATCAAGAACACATTTTGTTAATCATATTGCATTCCATTACACAAACCTTTATTTCTAATTAAAAATACTATGAGCACAGTATCATAGAAACCTATAAACAGTAACTTTCAAGTCCAAATATAGCACCATCAAACATTTACCTCTATCTTTACTTCTTTAACCCCAATAGATGTCCTATCTTTACACATATCACCTCGCTACCAAAACTCATCATCAATCGAGTATAATATCAAACAGGAAAAGAAACTGAGAACATCAAGGTGAAACAAATATACAATAAGCCGCAATGTACAAACCTGGCTCCTCGTGACCGATCGTCATCGGTTGATGAACCGTCATCTTCTTCGCCCATTTCTAACAACCCAAAGCAGACGTCTTTTGTAAACGATCTGAGCGACGTGAACGAAACCACAGAAAATCAAAATTGGAAAAACGTAACAGGAAATGACTTGAAAGAGAGAACGCGTCAAAGGAGCGTCGACGACCTTGCTCCTCCGGCGACTCAACAGCAGCAGCGGCGACCGTCCGGCTGAGCAATCGTGCCCCTCTGGCAACCCCTCTCCTTCCCTTTTCTGGTTCGCGACCAACCCAAATTGAGAGAGATGTCCGATGTGTGCGGCTGTGAGAATGGAAAATAGGGTGTTTTAGGGTTAGAATGGGCGGTGGCGACCAACCTGAAGAGAAGAACGGAAGGGGGCGGCACCACAGGAAGAGTCTCCGCCGGCGGAAGAGGAAGTGGTGGCGTCAGGTTTGTGGAAAATCTAGGAATAGAATGGGCGGTGGCGTGAGGCAGATGGCTAGGTTTTGAAAGTCTTCTAACCCCTCCAATTGAAGGTGTGCCCCTGCTCAATTGAAATCAGAGAAGTCCTCACCTGCTCGTACCTGCCTACCTACTAAATCTTCCAATAAGATACGAAAGTGACATGGAAAGGCAAAGAAGAAAACCGGCTGAGATGTGGACGTGTAAAGTCGATGGTTTAAAAGAACTCAAATGGAGGTTGTACATCATGTATTACATATGGTACCATAAACCTCTAATAAAGGAGTGCATATTTAGCTTGTACATTGTGGATTAGAAATGGTACTCCAAGTTGTATTATGTTAGTATAGGGTAATATAGGGTTAGGTTCAAATGAGAACTTTTTTCTTTGAAAACTTTTAAGAACCATTCTGAGCCACTAATTTTAAGGAGGAAGCATTCAAATTCATGGGGGGGATTTCCTTATATATAACGTGTGGCTCAGAATGATTCTCAAAAGTTCTCAAACCAAATTGGTTCTCAAATGATCTCTATATATATATATATATATATATATATATATATATATATATATATATATAGAGGAATGATATAATGAGAACCTCTCCGAGTTTGGAAAACCGTGAAAACCTAGCTAAAGTTTGATTTTTGTTCCGGTTTTTTTTATGGTGATTCTCTAAGTTAAAAAAAACCCCTTTATGCAAAAAAATTAAAAAAAAACGCCTAGTCAAATTTTTTAAAAAAATATTTTATAACCGATGTTACATATGTAACAGTATCATATATATATATATATATATATATATATATATATATATATATATATTAGGTTAGTAACCCGTGTAATATACGGGTTAAATATTAGGCACATAAGATGAGATCAATACACAAAAAAAATTGATTAAGATGTTTGAAAATTATGAATGACATAATTCGTTATCAATTTTGATTGTTAAAACATAGTTGAATTCGTTCAAATTTAAGAAATATGAAAATATGAATTATATTTATCAAGTAATAGATCTAGTTTACAGTAATCATGTTTGACATACTAATATTTTATTTTTAATGTTGTAAATTAGGTTAGATAGTCGACATTTTACCGAGCAATGTTGCCATGTTTCAGATCTAGCTTTATAAAACAGCAGGACCACTGACACGATCATTTCAATTGTTGAAGCATATCAAATAGTTATCTTATAATTGCTAACTAAAATGAAGGATTTGTTTTTGTATAGTCAATAATGGAGAATATTTTTAAACAGAACAAACTAACATACCACATTACAAACTTTAATAATGGCAGTTTTCTTAAATAACTAAATATTAATCATAATGCATATCAAACGAAATAATAAATATGTATATAAATGTAAAAAGCAAACGGAACATCTTAATCCTAATAAAGCAATAAAATTTTATGCCACATGTCTCATTTATAAAGGGTTCACATCACTATCGCACATGTCAAACTCACATTGAATTACCAATTTAGTAAATAATCAATTAAGATTAATTACCAATTTTGTCAAAACTAATATTTATTTTAAAAATTTAATAAAATTAATGTAGATTTGATTAATTACTCAATAATTTTAGTCTTTTGTGTAAAGTAATAAATAACTTGTTAAACATAATAAGTTTCTTAAATGTATTAAATTATTATTTCATATATTATAAGAGTTTTATATCAATCATAATTTTCAAATTTCTTAATCATTATCTTTTTTCTTTGTATTTATCTAATATTACAAATCTATATTCAGCATGTGTAGTACACGGGTTACTAACCTAGTTGTATATACATCAAAAAAAACCTAACCAAAATAAAATTAAGCAACATGACAATATCCAAAAAGTAATTGTATAGTGAGTAATAGGATATATTTTTTAATTTAAACAAACTAACACACAATATTAGGAACTTTAACAATGACAACTTTTTTTATAATTAAAATATTAATCATATTGCATATCAAACGGAATAATAAATATGTATATAAATGTAAAAAGCAAAAGGTTGTAAAGACATCAAGAAAACTCAATTAAAATAAAATTACGCAAACATAATAATATTCAAAAAGTCAATTGTTTACAATGATTATTCTTCATATGATATGAAGGATAATTATTTTTATTGGTTTTGTATAAGATATTTAATTTTGTATTAAATGGAATTTAAATTGTACATTTGGAAAGTTTTTGTATTAAATATAGTGAATTGTATTTTTGAAATGTGCTAATATTTTTTTGTTATTCTTTATAGTTTTGACAAGTGGAATGGTGATGTGAATGATTATGTGGAGACCTTAGGAAAAAGAGATGTGAACACCATATTATTGCTTTATTAGAATGAAAGATATATATTTTTCGAACGAGATTGAACTTCAACCAAGTCATCCAGGATGAACGCGTGGCATAATGATGTTACTCACGAGTCACGATACGCTCAAGCACAGACTGTGGGGGTAACTCAGGCAATCAGTTGAGTTTATTACAGGAACCTCCGCAAAAGGCCGAATGGTAAAACCTAAGGGGCTCGATGATCAAACTAGCGACAACTCGGTCAACTAATTTTCCATCATCACCATACCACTCGGACAAATGTCCGTCGGTAATTTATATATACACTATATTATAATACATATAAGGAGGCTAAATTTGTCAATTAAGGCATTGTTATTCTGAAAACTCACTTGAGATGTGAAAACCCTAAAAAATCCTCTTTTTACAGATGTATTTTGAAACTTTACATATGTAATTTTTTTTATCTTTTGGATGGGTTCTACATTCATTTATATTAGTTTTGGTGTAAAACAAAAAACCATCGAGTGGATTTTTTAATAATTTTTTTTTAAAATTTAAATCTTTTTTATATGTAAATTCTTGTGTTTTACATATGTATTTTCGAGAACGAGATTTTTTTTTATTTTACCGGAATTTTAAAAAAAAATCACTGTTGAATCATTATCATTCTTTAGATCTTATACCGGAGATACATGTAGAAAATTCTAATATTTTTTTTTGTACTTTTTTTTCAAGGGGACATAAGAGTTTTCGGGATTTTTATAGCTCAAGTGGGTTTTCAATTTATACTTTCCCAATATATATATATATATATATATATATATATATATATATATATATATATATATAGTGAAAGGTTCATTGTAGACACCCCAATATGTGTAGACATGTAGACACCCGATTTCACCATTAGATCTCTTGATCTAATGGTTGTGATTAATTTCCTTTTTCTTTTTTTATTTTTTTTCTTTTTTCTCATTATTCATAAAATTTCACATGTGAACACATGTAAAAAAAATCATTTCACATGCGAAAGTGTCTACAATGAACCTCACCCTATATATATATATATATATATATATATATATATATATATATTAGTCAAAGGTTCATTGTAGATCTCTTAAAAAGTGTAGACCCCGTAGACCCTATATTATTCTATAAAACACACTAAAAATTATAAAAACTCATTGCTGTTGAATTTTGTATTTTATTTGTTTTGTCATATTTCTATCTTTATATTTTATTTTAGGGTTTAATTCTAATGTTTTTAGTTTTTTATTTATTTTTTATTTTCTTAATTTGAAATTATAATTTTCAGTGAGTTTTATTGAACGTCGATTTTTAAAGTTGCACTAAGTTTTAAAAACAACGAGTTTTAAAAACAAGATTGAGTTTTAAACTTAAGAGTGAGTTTTAAACTTAAGAGTGAGTTTTATAATTTGTAGTGAATTTTATAATTTTCAATGACTTTTATAGAATATAAATTGTAGTGAGTTTTAAACACAATAGTGAGTTTTAAAACTCAGCAATAAGTTTTATAATTTTTAGTGAGTTTTATAAAACGATGTAACTTTTTCTAACAACAATTATATTTCAACGTCTCTAACAACTTTCTAGGTTTTCTTTTTTATTTTTAAAAACTTATCGCATAAAAAAACCAAACTCAACTGCAATGAGTTTTTATAACTTTTAGTGAGTTTTAAAGAACAATATAGGAGTCTACGAGGTCTACACATATTAAGGGGTCTACAATGAACATCACCCTATATATATATATAATGATGTTATATAAGTAAAGTAAATAAATCAAATAATATAAATTGTCTTTCATATAGAGAAATGATTATCGCGTTACAAATTGTCACTACTGTAACAACATGGGGGTTTCCGACTATATATTATAATTCATATGAGGATTATAATACATATGAGAATGACAAAGTTGTCTTTTACTTAAAAACTTAAGAGTTTTAAAAGGCAAAATAGTCAATTAAATACAAATTATAAATATATTTCAATGAAAAATAACAAATTAAACAATCTAGTTAATGATTATTGACATTAATGGTGTTATATTAGTAACTAGGTTAGTATCCCGTGTAATACACGGTTGAATATTAGGTTCATAAGATGAGATCAATACAAAAAAAAATTGATTGAGAGATTTGAAAATTATAATTGATATAATCCGTTATCAATTTTGGCTATTAAAGCAGGTTGAGTTCTTTCAAATTTAAGAGTTATGGCAATATGAATTTTATTTATCAAGTAATAGATCTAGTAATTAAAGTAATCATATTTGACCGATCTAATATTTTATTTTTGATGTTGTAGTTTAGGTTAGATAGTCGACATTTTACCGACCAATGTTGTCATGTTTCAAATCTGACTTTATAAAACAGCAGGATCACCGACAAGGTCATTTAATTGTTAAAGTATATCAAATAGTTATCTTATAGTTGCTAATTAAAATGTATGATTTGTTGATAATTAGAATAACTATTTGGATAGTGAATTATAGATAAATTTTTAAATAGAATAAAATAACACACAACATTAAGAACTTTAACAATGACAACTTTCTTAGATAATTGAAATATTAAGCCAATGTGGGACTAGCCCACTTGGTAGAGGCTTTGTCCTCTTAGTTGGAGGTCATGGGTTCAAACCCTGACAATGGTGTATTTGGTGTAAATAAATATTTGTCGTTCAAAAAAAATAAAAAAATAAAAAAATTGAAATATTAATTATAATGCATATCAAACAGAACAAATAAATATGTATATAAATGTAAAAAAGGAAAAGAAACATTGTAAAGATATCTAAAAAACCCCAATCAAGATAAAATTAAACAACATAACAATATTCAAAAAGTAAATTGTTAAAACGATTATTGTTCACATGAAGGATAATTAATTTTATTGATTTTGTATAAATATTAATTTGTTAGCATGAAATAAAGTATTTAATTTTGTTTTAAATGTAATTTGAATTTTACATTTAGAAAGCTTTTGTATTAAATATAATGTTGAATTGTATTTTTTAGAATGAAATAATAACTTTTTTATATTCATTGTAGTGTTGACAAGTGGAATGGTGATGTGGAGATCCTAGGAATAAGAAATATGGACATCACTTTAGTGCTTTATTAGGATGAAAGATGTAAAGAGTAAATTACAAATTTTGTCCTTTATATTTTATAAAATTTTGGATTTGGTCCTTTATATTTTTTACCTTCATTCTTTGTACTTATTTTGCTTTCTTAACCATCATGTTGTAATTTATTTTGTATGCAATTCCATTACATACAAATAATGGTTTACATCTCTATTTACAGTAATCGAAGGGGTGTGAACATTTATGGCAGCCGTTCGTTAATACCGTTCTAAAACTTAGGATAGATACACAAATTAAACTACATCTTAGACTAAAATCATAAATTACAATTTCTAACATTCTCCCCCTAATTTCGATTTATCCTTCCTTGTCATCATAGTAGTGTTGGATCCTCTTCACAAACGAGGTAGGTTTCTTCTTCCTTGTTTTTCTTCTTATCTTTCCATTTTAGACATTATTCTTTGAGATGTCCAAGTTCATTGCAGTTAAAACATCTTATGTGGTTCTTGCTTTGTTGGTTTCTTCTATCACCTTTATTTTCCAAGTCTTTCAATTCTTATCATTTCCACGTTTAAATTTTTCTTAACTTCAGTTCTTGTGACCATAGTGTTTGCATTTGCGTTCTTGGCTTAATCTTTTGCATTTACTTTGGTGAACAATAATTTATTGTTCATATTGTTTCCTTCATTTGGTTTATTGATGCGTTCTCCATATGCTTTTAATCTTCCAATTGACTTCTTGAAATGGCATGGTGTTGATATAAAAAAATTGTTCGATAGCAGCAACAATTTGGATGAATTTTTCTGGTACAGATCCTAGTAGTTTTCGGACTAGTCTTTTGTCATTGAATGTTGATCCAAGACTATTGGCTTGTGACACAATTTGAGAAATTTTGCTTGTAAATCAATCAAGAGTGTCAATGTCTTTCATCATTAAGGCTTCAAATTCTTATTCGAGTGTTTGTAGCCTAGCTTCTTTGACTCTGTCAGCGTCTAGATAACATGCCTTTAGCATTTCCATGTCATGCAATTTGGAGAATAAGTTCTTCTCATAACGCCTGAAATAGGTAAACAATAGCCTTCGCATTTTCTTTGCATCCACTTCTTTCGATTCGATTCTTTTCATATTCCATAAACACTAAATACTGCCTTGATTCTTACATCCTAAATGGTGTAGTTTGCAGAATTCAAAATCAGGCAATTGAGGGTTATTGTCTTTTCATCATTTTCATATTCTTAGTCATCTTTCATGTCTTTTTCCTATCAATTGTAACAACCTTTAACTCCAATGGTTTCGGATTGATCTTGATTTCAAATTTACTTGCTTCGGATGAAATGATGTCAACCTTGTTTCACATAAATTTGATATCAGCCTCACGGGCTTCAGATCAAATTGATATTCTCACTTTGACGGTGACTAATTTGATATCAACTTCAATCGTATTGGATCAAATTAATCATAATACTGGTTTTTCGGTCGCGTAGCGAATCAAAACCTTTATTTGAGAGAATGCTACATGGGTTTTTTGGTCGTCTAGGACGACTCAAAACCAACGAGAAAAGTGAACATGCTTTCGGTTGCAAGACGAATCAAAACCAATTACACGGGGTTTTTTGGTCGTCAGGTAAATCAAACTAACTGTTCGTTTATTAGAATAGTGTATGAGTTTTTGGTTACAAGACGAATCAAAACCAACGAAAAACAGGTTTTTCGATCGTCTGGCAAATCAAACCAAATATTCTTGACTTTCTTTCTTAACCTTTTGTAATTATCTTCCCTTTAATAAACCATTTATTTTACTTAAAAACATTTTCCTTTTATGTTGACTAGTCAAAACAGGGTTTCTTTCCCTTGGGTTTTGTTGTCACTTTCAAATCACGCAGAAAAGGGGTTTTTTTTTTGAATCGATGTCTGAATTATAAAAGGGGTCGGGTTGGGTTCTTCAAGCGACGCGGATTCTTGATCTTTGATGCAGCGATTGCAGAGATTTTAGGATGGCGATATTGAATCGGGATTTCGATTTGGGCCTTACTTCGAGTGTTTCGCGATTATTCAAGGGTATCACGGATTTTGGCTTTCTTCTTCACAAGGACAAACATATAAGAGGCGGCGATGGTTGTAGACAAGGTTCTATTGTGTTCCTTCAATCGATAGCAATTTCGATTCTTGGAGATTGAAGTGACCGGATCTTCAAAGGAATCACGAGGAACATGGCGGCGGTGCTCAAAAATCCACGGCGACGAGCGGTTTCCAGCCACAATTACAGTTCGGTTATGTGGCTCTAATTGTGGTTGTTTGCTCATATTCTAATCCCATCTTGAACAAGTAGATTCGAAATATGTGCCTCAAAACTTACGGGAATCCATTTCCCATGCAATAAACAATTATGGTTATTTGCAAATATTATTCAAAAAATAATCAACTAAATTATTATTTGCACTCGCATTATCTAATTTAAGAAAACTGTCAAGATATTATTAATTTTCCACTCATTTAAACAAGACTCTACTCATTTTCCTATGCAACACCTAAATGACTATCAATTGGACAAAAATTCCACACTTTCTTTTTCAAATTTCAATCATTATCCATAAAATGAGCAATACGAACCATGTAACTCTTTTTCCTTATGGAAGTCCAAGTATTAGTGGTAACACGAACCCTACCGATGTTTCTTTGAATTAAATCTCGAAGTTTGTTTTTCTCCTCTAAATACAACTTGAAACACTCTTGGGTTATTGTACTTCTACTTGGAACTTGAAATAGTGATTAATTAATTTTATTATACCGTCTAAATCCTTCACCATCGACAAAAGTAAAAGGAAGTTCATCTACTATAATCATGTGTGCTAAAGCTAATTTACTTACCTTTTGATCAAACTTTCATGCCATGATTTTGCTTGTATCCCCATGTTCAAAAGTAATTTTAGTTTGGCCATCACATTGTTTGGCCAAGTAATTTGTGCACTTACGGAAATGCATTTTGAGATTATTAATATTGTACCTTTTAGACTCACATAAGTATTTCGAACCACAATGTAGACATCTAGCCATTGGTGAAGGTTAGTGGAGACCGAAGGGGGCGACCTCCCCTCCGGTTTTTTTCGTCCGGTAGTGCTAATTTATGTGATTTTTTCCAAAAAAAATTATATATATTGAGAATCGCCCCCTTGGATTATCGTCCCGTCACTTATCAACCCCGTAAAATTTTAAGTCAAGCTTCGCCACTGCATCTAGCTTTTTTATCTTCTTTTTTATCCCTTCATCTTACATTTCATTTAGAAAGTCGTCCCTAACTTTTAATTGTTTTTTTAATTTCTTGATTGTTTCACTCACTCTTGACTTTCATTGTTATTGACTTGTGTGTCATCTTCTATAATGGTTTCTTCAACATATTCCATTGATTCACACATCAAAGGATATATAAATGCAAACAATAGGTACACATAATTAACAAGTACGTTGCAAATTAGATTATTACTTAACATACATATAAATATTAACAAGTGTGCTGCAACAAATAGCATAGACTATTACATAATTATAATATCATTTTAACGAGTTAAAAGAAATGTGATGATCAGTAAATAACCTAAAAAACTTGGTAGAAAGAGTTTGTTACCCACCACGTGAGAAAGTTCGCAGGGACAGAAGCTTCCGATTTCCGACTTTTGAAAATGAGATGATTGGATTGCAACCTTGCAAGTTTATTTTTTGAACGGCGATATAGGTTAAAAGTATATAAATTTTGTATTACAAAACAATTTAATTTTATGATATCATTTAAATAACATCTCCTCCTCTATTCAATTTCAGTGTGCCCTGTAGACTTGTTCTTATCCTCCTCTATTTTTCTTTTTCTGCTGATCTGATTTAAATAATTAACATCTCCTTATATATGATTTCTCTGCTCTTGAATACTTTTAATAATCAAGTTAAATATAAGAGTAAAACTGAGAAGAAAATCATAAAATGAAAAATTAGAAAATCACACTCTATTTCTCAAGAAAACCCGAGGACATACATTATCCAACTTCTTCATCTTATCTAAAATTATTATATTTAGGGTCAAAAAAAAACACAAGATGAACCTGACGTGAATCGAACACGCAACCTTCTGATCTGGAGTCAGACGCGCTACCATTGCGCCACAGATCCGTTGTTATTCAAGTCCTGTACTAATCTTACTTATAAGAATTAGGATATTAGAAATATCATATAGATAGCAAATTATTGGAACTGAATCGCTTGTTGTAACTTTGTAAAGATTAGCAGCAGCATCTATATATCAGGTTTACCATCCAGAACAACCTAGCTATTAAAGTCGTGAGATCCTACTCATATCAGAAACCAACCAACCGTATAAAAATATATATTCAACTATTGGATCTCTTTGATCGTCTTGTTTCTTTGTATATAATCTTAGTTATTATAATCCTATTCATTGGATAGGAGGATACTACAATGTATTATCTGCCTAAAAAGATTGTGTCAAGACAATGGGTGAGATCATACTCATATAGAGGAGGAGACACCACACAAATATGAAATATTATATCAAACTAATTACCAAGAAAACATACTTCAAACATTAGCTGTGTTCAATTTTTACTTCAGACTTTTAGATATTATCTGCCGCTGCTGAATTCATATTTCAATTCATAGTTTTTCAAATCTCAGTTACTAGATTAGCCATCCACAAAATCCAATTATAAATGTCGACACAAACAAACTACCAATTAAATACAATTGTGTACATATTATGAGTATCAAGATTAATCTTCACCGTTCATTTCCATGGAAACACAAAACCTATAATACCATTATTAGCCGGCGGCCGGCCACATAAAGATTTGAACAAATAGCGGTTTGGTGAATTTCATCCTAAAACAGTTGGAAGGAAGGAAGGAAGGCAGGCAGGCAATGTCTAAGATCCCATGTTGACAGCAGCTTTATTTATGATGATCAGACGGGCTTACAATTAAATAAAACAAGTGAATTGAATGAACGACCTCCAGATAAGCAAGCAAACTTCTCCTCATCTCCAACATACAAGTTCTCACAGCATGGCATTTTATCAGTCACCCGGTGTACTTCTTTTTGGAACAAATAACCCAGCTTGACCAGAATAAACAAACAATCACCTAACTAAGTGTTTGTTTTAAACAGTCGACAATCTAAACACCTTCTGAAGGGTTGCTTGTTCGAAAACGAATAAAAAAATATGAACCTGACGTGAATCGAACACGCAACCTTCTGATCTGGAGTCAGACGCGCTACCATTGCGCCACAGATCCTCATGTTTTATATGCTTTGCCAAGGATACTCACTCTATCTCCGTACCACATTGGAGCATCAGAATAATAATATACTTAATCGATATACATTTATTTTATATTGACCGGACATATCTATTTTATATTGACGTTTCATTATTATAAGAAGATTTATCTTATAGTTTGTTTGTGGTACGTATAGCTTTTATTTAGAATCAAGGATCTATATTTTATATGTGATACTGTGATGCACATTCAAAATTCCAAACATAAAATGGGGTTTCACTTTTATAATAATAATCTAAGCTCATGAGTACAGGCCGGGGATACTAACAATGGACTTTTATTTCAAGATATTACAGTGGGTTGGGGTTGGGGTTGGGGTTGGGTTATGTTAACCGATAATATTATTCTATATTATTGGTTTGTTATATTGTATTTATTGTGTATATTGTTTCCTTGTAATTGTGATCTAGTTTCCTAGTTTAGTTAGGATCCTTGTATTATTTATACTCCTTTGTATTATTCGGTAATGGAAGAAGAGATTATCAAGCTTTCATGGTATCATACCTCTTGTGAAACCCTAACCGGTTCCTCCATCCGCCTCCTTCCCTCCCGTTGTCACGATGACGGACAAGCCTGCCGGCTCCACCTCCGACCCCAAACCCGCCCCTCTCCATCCGGCATACTCCCTCACAAACATCCTCCACAAGGTTCGCACCCTCGATGGCGTCAAACTACCCTATAACTCATGGGTGAAACTGTTTCAAATTAACGCAGTTTCCTATGAAGTTCTTGACCATATCGATGGAACACCTCCTCCCGCTTCCGACAGTTCTGACTATGCCGCTTGGAAGAAACTAGACTCCATCGTTCTTCAATGGATCTACGGGTCTGTCTCCGATGAGATTTTGGGTCGCATTCTTGCGTCGAACACGACGGCTCACCAGGCATGGAAGAAGCTTGAGGCCATCTTCCTGAATAACAAAGGTTCCCGGGCCGCTGCCCTCGACTACGAACTTAGCAACATTACTCTCAAGGCTTTTTCTTCTCTTGAGGCTTACTGTCAGCGTCTCAAGGAACTCGCCGACCAACTCGATGCGGTTGACTGCCCTGTCTCTGAGCAGCGCCGTGTCCTTCTCCTTGTTCGTGGTCTTCCCCCGGAGTATGACGGCGTTGCATCTTATCTGAATCAGACACTCCCCCCGTGGGAGACGGCCTGCAACCAATTACACCTCGAGATGCAGCGACAACAAGCTCGAGAACATCTTGCCCCTGCTCCTGCCGTCGCTCCTGTACCCGCTCCTATCGTGGCTGCCACCACGAACGAACCACCCGTTAGTCGACGCCCCATGAACTCGTCCCAGAACCGTCGCCCCAATCAACCACGCCGTGACTCCTACGGCGGTCGCAACAACACCCGCACGGCCAATTTCTCTCGGCCATCCAATCAGGCCCAACAGCGGCGCCCTTCAGCCTATCCGCAAAATTACCCGGCCCATTTTCCATTCTGGGCTCCCTCACCCTATTGGGCTCCGCCCCCTTGTCCCTTCCCCACTCAAAGTGGTTGGGCCCCTTGGCAGCCACCGAATGCTTCTTGGCCACAGGAGCCTTTCTCCAACAATAACCGTCCTCCGCAGTCCACCGCTCAAGTTAACTTGGCCGATTGCGACCCGCTCGAACCCACCCAATTGGCAGGAGCCTTTCAAGGTCTGACTATGCAGCAGGATGATGACAATTGGCATATGGATACCGGGGCATCCAACCACGTTACATACGACCAAGGTAAGTTAACTAACTTCTCATCGTATTCACCAATATCGTCAATATTTGTAGGCAATGGTAACAAAATTCCAGTTCAGGGATCGGGTCACTCCACCCTTACCACCCCTACCAAACCCCTACACCTTAAAAATGTTCTTTTTAACCCCAACATTATCAAAAACCTCATATCTGTCCGTCAGTTTAATATCGATAATTATACTTCCATTGAATTTGACCCGTTTGGATTTTCTGTAAAGGATTTCAAGGATGGTACGATCCTCAGTCGCCATAATAGCTCGAGCTCTCTCTATCCGCTCACCAACAACGCCTCCGCCACCGCATGTTTCTCCTCAACTCAGCACTCCAGTTCCTGGCACAACCGTCTGGGTCACCCAGGACATACTATCTTAGATTTTTTACGTTCTCGTCAATTTATTTCTTGTAATAGACTTGCTAGTTCTACTTTTTGTCATTCATGTCAATTGTCAAAACACAAGAAATTGCCTTTCAATGATTCTAATACCCGCACTTCTCATCCATTTAGCATTATCCATTGTGACTTATGGACGTCACCAGTACTTAGCCATAACGGGTATAAATATTACATGGTCTTGGTCGATGATTTTAGCCAATTTACATGGGTTTACCCTCTTAAATATAAATCCGAGACTTTTACCAAATTTTCCACATTTTACACCTACATTGCAACTCAATTTCAAATGAAAATAAAATCTTTCCAATGCGATAATGGTGGTGAGTTTGACAACCACAATTTTAAAAACTTTGCCAATCAACACGGACTCCATCTTCGTTTTTCGTGCCCTCATACCTCTCAACAGAATGGTAAGTCCGAACGCATGATTCGCCGTCTAAACGAAATCATGTTTACCCTTCTCACTCATGCTTCGCTCCCGAGCACTTTTTGGGTCGAAGCCCTCCACACCGCGTCCTATCTCCATAATATCCTTCCAACTAAATTGCTCCAACATCTCACCCCCACTGCCATCCTTTACCATCGACATCCAAAATTCCAAACATAAAATGGGGTTTCACTTTTATAATAATAATCTAAGCTCATGAGTACAGGCCGGGGATACTAACAATGGACTTTTATTTCAAGATATTACAGTGGGTTGGGGTTGGGGTTGGGGTTGGGTTATACCCAAATAGAAAGGTTCATAAAACTGGGCTGGTAGCCAAGAAAGAAAAGAACAAGTTTATACAACTCTTCCTCTTCATCCCCGTCTAACTAACCCACCTGCAAGTCCTCTTCTTCTTCATAATTTAATATAGTGTAACGGTTTTGCGGCTCTCGGGTTTTTTATCGGGGCTATCTGAATCGGGAGGATGGGAAGCAGATGGTCATTATCTTCAATTGGACGTTGATTGAGGGTATGAAATTATAGTGTAAATATTCCATCATGCACACAACATGTTTGATAAAATGTCTGTGTAATTTTTTGCCTCCTATTAAGATCAACATACAATACATTCTATAGCAATGTTGTATTTATAATTTCTTTGGCTTGTAAACACAGGTGGTTTAGACTACTCTCGATTGGATCAAAACTTAAGAAGGGTGGCAAACAAAATTACAAGAAATCATTATTGCTAAGTTTGTTTGTTTGTTCTTAAAAAGAATTATTATATGATCATTTGGCTGGCTAACAGGGTTCAATTCTGGGTGTAGAATTATGTGTGTTTTTATCGTGAGAAAGCTAATTTTTGTTGAATCTATTGCAATGGTAAACAATTTCATTTTAGGCTACCTTGGTTGCAATGGAAAGAA
The DNA here is from genome assembly GCA_039602395.1 of Deinandra increscens subsp. villosa. Lineage (NCBI taxonomy): Eukaryota > Viridiplantae > Streptophyta > Magnoliopsida > Asterales > Asteraceae > Deinandra > Deinandra increscens. The sequence continues at coordinate 104,974,809 of JBCNJP010000025.1, forward strand.
CTGATCTTGGGTTCAAATGTGATGTTGCTGTAATGTTATTATATGATGGAAACATCTAACTCTGGCAATTTATTAGCTCCACCTGTTCTAACTTGAACCAGTCTAAAATTTGCCCGTGTGTATTCACATGTATACTTGTATGGCATATATTAGTGAATTGGAGAAAATTGTGCATGTGGCAATATTGTTTTATTCTGAATTACTATATTCAGTTATGGTGATCACAACCCCGGTTAGATAACCCATTTGGCTGCTCGGGTCAGCAGACTGATGCAAATCAATAGGAGATCAACTTTTCGCAATTGACAACCATCTTCAACATGAGAACTCAAAATCCTCCCAAGAGGTCTAACATCATGTTAGCATCACATTTTCTGTCATATCTTCAATACCTTTATGCATTTATTTAATTTAATACTTATTTGTCCATATATTCAATGAATTTACATTGGATCATTTTAGATCATTTAAATGGATGATCATATCATGTATATCATCTATGATCATGGAAAATTTGCAGGCTTTGACTGCTGCAAGGGAAAGATTTATCGAGACATATCATTTCGGTCAAAGGACAAAGATACATCCCTTGCTAAGGTGAACTTTTATTTCATTGTCCTGTTTTAAAACAATAAAGCACTAAACGTTGTTCTGAATTGTTCTTTTTTGTTAATTATTCTGAAATGTTATGTTTTTTTAGTGTTTATTTGTTATTCTACTGCATCTCCTAGGGGTTAAAAATCCAGGATCTGACACTTTGCAATTTGCAGACTTTGCTGCATATTTCAGCCGAAGATGAAGCATTCATGGCTTATGGATGGATGTCTATTACTTCCAAAGCAAGAGAAACGGTACCAATGTGTTATCTGGTTACGGAGATTCAGACTGCATTGATGCTATGACAATGGCAGGAAAGAAAATTGCTGATTGTCTACTAGAACTAGACAACATAACGAGAGAAGTCAAAGTCGAATAGATTTCAAGATACATGTGGTTGAAGTTTTGGAGGCTCTGAGTAAACTTCTTTTTGAATCTATAGGCTTCAGAAGATCACATGCTGTACATTCAAACTGTTCCTACTTGCTTTCTATTTTATGCTCTAATTCTCTAAATACGATAGTGGTATATATACATTTTGTTCACGAAATTACTTGCTTTTGTGATATTTTGAATCTGATGTTATGAATTACCTTTTTGGCTGCGATTTTGCTTAACATAATACACATTAAGATTTCTCGATGAATGGAAGCTTTTGGGATCCCAGGAGGTACATTTTACTTTATAGCTGAAAAACTTTTTGTTTTGGCCCAAAACAGGAACCCATCAGGGATGAAAAATATTGCAACATGACATAATCAGTTGATCACACATAATGAAATAAAAAATGTAAACCTTATATGCTCCAAGGAGCTTTTTAAGGTGAATTCAGGACATAGCCTATCCAAATCAAAAAAAAAAAAAAAAAAAAGTTTCATCCTTTACTAGTTACTACCAACACTTGGACCTGGGATGTATTATATCTTGGAGTAGTTGAGAGAGCTACTTCATTAATCAGTTATCACATATGACAGACATATTTGCTGCCACTAACCAGGTCAGTTCTGTATACTCAATGTTACTTGATACTTAACAAATTAGTTGAAATTATAATTCGAAGCATTAGTACTTTTAGCTTGTAGAAATTAATATATTTGAATTTGGTATACACGCAGATAAATTTGTGAGAGCAGATGGGACATTCATCCAAAAACAACTGCATTGAGTTACCCAAATTGCAGACGGGTATAAAACTAGTTCCCTTTAATTCTAGCAAAATAAAGTTCGTAAAGACATACATGTTAATTTGCAATTGGACCAGCTCGAAGTTAACCTAGAACTTAAATTACTCGACTAAGTTGTTGCTCATTTTAGTGATATGCCCGTCCCCTTCACTCAGACACCCAAGAAGTTGAAGGTAACAATGACATTAACTTACCACTTTCAGCAGTCTTTGTATCCACAAGACCTTGAAAATAAGAAATTTGATGATAAAAAAAAAAGGAGTCTTTGACTTAATTGCAAATGCAAAGTCTTTTATTACACGCAACAAACAAACTCCATTAACGTACATTAAATGGATGGAAAAGCTTCATCAAATTTTGATATGATCAAGTAGAAGCAAAATCAAGGGACTTCTTTCCATCATGTGATTTTGCAAAGAAATTGTTCATGTACTCTTGGAATATAACTTCTCTGTATCGAGCAACCCCGTCACGCGCCACCAGCTCTGCCAACGGTCCAACTTTCACCGAAGGCAACGGCGCATTAAATATCGGAACCGAGACCCTTGACTCTGTGTTGGTGGTTCGCACTCTGTGTTCCGCGCTTTTGTACCTCCCATTGCTTAATATCTGACATACATAAAATGTTAACCAAATTTCATGCAAACTCACTCTAGTAATTAAGATATACGTACTAGTTCAAATCTAGCTAATTAGAGAGCTAGATTATAATACTGTATTATTATAATCTAATCACCTGTAGTGTATCACCAATGTTAATTACCAAAGCACCATGAATGGGTGGAATCTCAACCCACTCTTCACTTTCATCCTTTTTCACATATAATCCACCAATGCCATCTTGTAGGAGCACGGTTAGCGTGCCCATATCCGAGTGACGGCCCACCCCAACCGTCAGATCAGGGTTTGGACAGGTTGGGTAGAAGTTCATGTTCACCATCCTCAAGCCTGTAAGCTCATCGAGTCTTGAGCTGTCTACTTCTACTCCAAGGTTCCCGACCAGTGTTTTCAATAGCTTCCTCACCATCTCGGTTGATGTCTTTATGTACTCGAGCGCCACTTCCCTACGAAAATTAAGATAAAAAGTATTATAACAGAAACAGACCAAAAAAAAAAACACTAGTAATAATTTAGGATTTGATATGTCTTACTTGCATTCATTAGGCCAAAACTGAAGAGCATCAGCATCGTTTGTGTATGTCATGCTAACATAGTCTTTCCACTCCAAAGCATCTTCTTTCTCAGGAACAAAGCTGGTCCCATACTTGACCATGGGACTAGGGCTAACCCCCTTCAGATACGCAGCCTTCTTTTCAGGCGGTTGAGCAAAGAAGCAGTGGGCTGCAGCCTTAAGCGACTCAAGGAGCTCCAATGGGACACCATGGTTCACCACCTGGAAGAACCCAAGAGTTTCAGCAGCATGGGAAATCGCCTTGGCCACTTGGTTGTGGTTGGGACCATCAAGCTCGGATAGATCAATGGTTATGTTTTCAGGTGACTGGGCTACATGTTGCTTGTTGATTCGTTGGTGGGGTGGCTGGATGTATCGGGTTGGCACCTCAGTTAGGCCCGACTCCACGAGACCTTTGACGCCGTTACCGTCTTTGACGACGAAGTTGAAGAGAGAATCGGCGTCTTGATTGAAGGTTGGAGCCATTTGAGAAGTGAGAATGTACGTATATAGTGAGTGATCTCCTACGGTATATATAGTGAGTAATGAATTACGCAATATTTTGAATAAGGCATGGTCTTGGCCTTATCAGTTTTCAAATCATACAATTTTGACATCTTAATTAACATTTACTTGAATTAGAATAATCATTAAACTAATTGAAAATTAAGAGGCCCCAACGATGACTTGCTATTATTTTAAGCATATAATATAAGATGTGATTGTAATTGCAATCTTTATGCTGCCGTGTCATAACGCGCTTACATAAAACTGTTAAATTGTTATAATGTTTGTTACGTATAGAAGATGAAAAAAATATATATAACAATCATAACGGTTTAATAAAACATCAACCGCTTTACCAAATTTATTCGAGTAAAACAAATAAACCAATTTAGAAGACGAATAAAAAACAATATAATAATAATTGTAACTGATTTTATATTAAATTTTATTCATCATTCAATATTGTATTTACTTTTAATACAATCATATTATTATATTAACTTTTATTTATAGACCAACCAAAGTTATATTTTGTTTATTAGAGAAGATGTCAAGATGTTTCAATATTGTTTTTGTTTTATCTAGTGAAAAAAATGAAAATTTTGTAGTGTGATAATGTGATTGGACGGTAAATAAAATAATTTACTAACTCTTTTTGTCTTGTAATTTTTAGATTTTTCTATTATTTTGTTTCATTTGTTGTAAATTTAATTTAACTTTTTTATTTATGATTAATATATTAGTCATAATAACATGTCATAATCAATTAATTAGTTTTACCATTTTCAATCCAAAAACTTTAAGCACAAATGAAAAAGCCATCGAACCGAACCCATCAAAAAAACCGGAAAAACCAAAGCAAAATCCAAAAAAACAAATTTTCGTGTTGTTAGAGGAACAAACCAACCTATACACACACTTAACGTATACAACGATTAAAATGAAGCTTATTTTCTCAAAAACAACTTACTTTTTTTAACTGTAGTTCATTAAAAGAAACTAACAAAATGTTAAAGTAATAACAATAGAAACACCAACAGCTAAGACAGAATCAATAAAACATCAAAAACTTTGCATCACCATGAACGATATACTTACTTGGTACGTTTCGTCAGATGATGAAGAGAGTCTACAATTGGATTGAATTCACCTAAGATATACACACACCTTATTTCTTACCAATTATATTTATAGTATCTTAAATATTTATTAAGTGCTATACGTAATTACAACAGAAATTCATATAATTAATGTAACATTTAATTCTATATATGGTATTTATATATTTATTACATTCATGTATATGGTTCGGAGTTGAGGTTTCTTTGGAAGCATCTTTTTTTATCATTTGTGGTAAAGGTAAGGTTTGTTTACATCTTAATTTTCTCACACCCTACTAATAGTACATAATGCTATTGTTAAGACTTTACAAGATATACTTACTATTAAAAGTTACCAAGTTAGATGAATAGTAGTGTTAATTTTTTATAAGAAGACGTATTTTTTCTTCATTAATCTTTGTTTTCTTGGGTAGGGAAAAGATCTAAAAAAAACCAACACTTATCTAGAAAACCAAAAATTAACCTTTTTTTCCCTATAACTTCTTCATATATTAATAATTTTTAAAAAGAATTTCACCAAAAAGTCTATAATTTTATTAGCTTTATCTATGGGAAAAAATCTTAAAAAATAAAAAGTTTAGTGATTTTTTGTTAATGCATCATGCAATAGTACTAATAGTATTGCATAATGCATTATAATTAAAACTAATTAATAAAAATAAACTTAACTTAATATGGACGTGGTTATACGAATAATGTAAAAAACAAAGAATTGGCATAAACCAATTTTATATTATTGTTGCATAGTGCATTATTAATTCAAGCTAAAATCCAAATTTTATTTTATTTTTAAAAAAAAACTCGAAAATGTTTTTAAAGTTTTTTCTTTTTTCAGTATTCTTAAAATCATGAAAGAAACATATAAAAAAAAGTTTAAAAAAAATAAATTTTTTTCTTGGTTTTTTGGTTTTTTGGTTTTTTGCAAAATATTGGTTTTCTATAAAACTCAACCCTTCTTAGGTATTCTTTTTTTTTTTTAGTTTCTTTTGTTTTAGTTCTACACCGTCCCGTTTAACTATAAATTTATTTTCTCTATTATTTAGTTTAACGTCTTTACGCAGTTTTTTTTATTTGTGTTTTCTTTACATGTTGTGTTTTAACAATGTAGTTGATTTGTGTATCCACTTTATCATGTCGGAATGTAAGGTAATGAAATTTAGTTACGTTATAAATTCCATATAATGTTAAATCTTATTCTATATATTCTATATATATATATATATATATATATATATATATATATATATTGAAAAGTTCATTGTAGACACTTCCATAAGTGTAGACAGGTAGACACCTTTTTTCACCATTAGATCTTTTGATCTAATGGTTATGATTAATTTCTTTTTTCTTTTTTTCCTTATTCTCATTGTTCAGAAAATTTCACATGTGAAAACACATGTGAAATAAAGTAATTTCACATGTGAAATAGGGTGTCTACTTGTCTACACTTATGGGGTGCCTACAATGAACCTCACCCTATATATATATATATATATATATATATATATATATAGGTAAAAGATCCGTGTAGACCCCTTATTTTTTGTAGACCCCGTAGACCCCTTATAAAACTCAATAAAACTCATTAAGACTCACTAAAAATAAAACTCAGTTTTGTTAATTTAGTTTTTTTTATTTGCGATAAGCTTTTAAGAACAAAAAAAGACAATTAAAAAAAAGAAAAACGAAAAACAATAAAAATTGAACATTTTAAGACAATGAGTTTAAAAATCAATGAGTTTAAAACTCAATAAAACTCATTGTTGCGTTTAAAACTCATTATTTTAAAATTCATTGTCTTAAAATGTTCGATTTTTAATATTTTTTTTAATTTATTTATTTATTTTTTTGGTTCTTAAAAGCTTATCGTAATAAAAAAAACCAAATTTATAACACTGAGTTTTATTTTTATTGAGTTTTATAGGGGTCTACGGGGTCTACAAAATTTAAGGGGTCTACAAGGAACCCTTCTCTATATATATATATATCTATATATATATATATATATATATATATATATATATATAGTATTTACATATTTATAACTTATTACATCATATACTATACATAGAATGTGGATGGTTATAAAGATAACACTAAATATTATGAGAGTAAGTAGAATAATATGAATTGTTTATTTTTTCAAACCTAAAACTTTTAAAATAAAAGAAAGTTATAAAAATACGATAATTATTATCTCTTATGGACAACTTACATATATATAAGGTTTGTTCTAAACTAGATTTGTTACCTCGTGTTGCCGTGGAGATACACATGTATACGAATTATTACATTGCTATAAGGTCACATAAAAAAATACAAAAAAATTGACTAATTGCGTTTGAAAAAATACAAAAAAAAAATATTTAATAAAAAAATAACCTTAGTGTACGGTGGCCATGACGTGGCTGCGGAGTGCACGGTGAACCCGCTGTAGGCGGTGCGGTGGTGATGCAGTGAAGGGGATTGCGGGTACCAAACACCGCAGTGTTCCTCTCACTTGTTTTTTTCTTTTTGACATTTTTAGCCTTTTTTTTTCTTTACTTCTTTTTGCTTCATAGGTGAGATGATGAAGGTGACGGCTGAGGAAGATGTGGTTAGTTTTAGGGTTATGTTATATTTAGGAAAATTATAAATTTAGTCCCCCTTTTTTCTAGAATTAAATTTTTTTAACTTCTTATATAATATTTTTTTTATCAATGAATTACTAATACATTTGTTTATGGAAATGAAATTTTCTTTTTATTTTTTTTTATGTAACTCTTATTTATTAATAAAGTGTTAATTAGTTTAGTTAATTAAATATTAATTTTAAATTAATTTTGAGTGTATAAAATATTATTAAAAGTAAAAGCGACTGGTTGAAAAGGTGAAAAGAGAGTATTGTGATTAAAAGTGAGGGGAGTGTGAGATGATGATATTGACGCTGAGTTGGTAGCGAAAAAGTGACAAGAGGTAAAAGTGACAGGAACCAAACATCCTAAGAGTATTGAACTTAGAATGTAAAAGTTAGGTTAATAGTAATACATACACTAAGACACCAAACATTTTTTTTGCCACGTCATCATCCAAAACTCCTCACACTTTACCTGAATAATATCACCCACACCACCAAACACTTTTTTAATATTAAATAATAGAAAAAGTTAGAGAGAGAGAGGGGTGAATTGGTTTTGCTTGGTGAAAATCCATCGAGGGAGCTCACCAAGTTCGGTGAAATGGGGTGGATTATGATGTTCCAAAACTCACCAAGGACACCATCGAGGGAGCTCGGTGGTGATATTACTTTCACTCTTATGATACATAAGTGTATTTGTTACGCTACTAGTTTTTGTGCTTATATAAAAGAAAAAAAATATTATTCATTCTACTAGTGATATAATTATTACTTATACAATAAATTATGTTATTTCAAACGAACAAAATTAAAATTTAATGGTTTTAGAATATTCGATAAAGAAAACATGGAATTGGTGCTAACTATCTATGATAATATTGTACACAAAGCTTCGAGAGTTGGACATAAAACAATAAGCAACAAAGGCTTGTACCTAAGGCTATAAAGGAAGTAAGAAAAAATTCAATATAACTACCATCTTCCATTTGTTAATACTAGAATAGAATTGTTTGGTGGATTTTTATGCATATATACATTTTGTATGTATGTAAGGTTTGTTCTTTCTATCCTCATCCATCCCGTTATTAAATGTAGCAAAATGTTGGTGGGCAAGAAGTGAAAAGCACCAAGCCAATAGTCCATCTCTCTCAAGTCTCAACAACTTTGTGGCATGATTCAGAACACTACTACCTTCTAAAGTCAACAAGGCCCTTTGCTGCATATTTCTTAATTTCTACTCTATATAATTTAGGATGAAATTTAGTTCTGATTTACCTGTTTACAATCCTGTTTACAATCTTCAGTCCCATAAAAATTTGAACTTCTAGCAATAGCATGCACCCTAAAATGAAGGATCTTTTAGCATGTCGTGAATGGCACAGAATGGTAAAAAGAAACAAATGTATTATATCGAAAAGGAAAGAAAAAAAAAATAGTTGGACATGAAAACAATCACCAAAAACAACTTCCTTTTGAACCAAATTCAAACTGAATAAACAGTTCTAACCCTCCCTACTGATGTCATCTTCATACAGTTTAATCAACACTGTAACATAATTTTTGACAGCATAGCATCTCAAGCGTCCTCTGATTTGAGTAAACTCCCTTCAATTTCATTCCAAGTTTGGAGATTCTTGGGAAATCTTTCTTTTATCTGTACAACAAGCTCCCTAGCCTCTTGAACCTTAGAGATGTTAGCAAGCCCTGCAACAAGCAACTTCATCGTCACAAAATTTGGTACCCAATCTTTCTCCATACTCTGCTTGCAGACCTTCAATGCCGCTTCAAAGTCACCAGCTTTGCACATAAAACTTATCAGTGTAAAATAGCAATCACTATTAGGTTTGAATCCACTGTTTATCATTTTGTTAAATAACTTCTTGGCTTCATCCAACTTCCCTTCTTTGCAAAACCCATGAATCAAATGACAATAAGTGACAGAATTAGGCTTCATCCCACTTAACAAAAGCCCATCAAGCAACTCCTTTGCTTCTTCACTCTTCTTGAGCTTACAGAGGCTTTGAATTCTAGTGTTATATGTGGCGATCCCTATAGGGACTTCATGCTTCCTCATCATCTCCAACACCCTTCCAACTTCCTCAAATCTCTCTTCTTTATACAATCCTGCAATCAAAGTACCAAATGTAGTTGCGTTCGGCTTGCATTTCTTTCTAACCATCTCAGCAATCACGGAATAACATGAGCTCGATAAGCCCGACTCGCAAAAGGACTTGATGACAGTATTATAAGTATCAAGAGTAAGATCCACCCCGTATTTGCCTGGAAACTCCAGGTACACACGCTTCACGTCATCATATTTCTTAGCCAGCATACATGAAAACAACAAAGCATTTAAAGATTTCGTATTTTGAGGAATACCCCGTTGAGACATTTTATCAAACAGTTGGAAGGCATTATCTAACAAACCAGCTTGGCCGTAGTAAACAATGGCGTGAGCGATGAACTTCTCGTTATTCAAATCAGGTCGTGTTTCAAGCAACTCTTCAATGAAATCACGTATGCCCTCAAAGTATTTCAAGTCGCTGAGCTTGGAAATGGCGATTGAAAATGCTAAGCGATCAAGATGCGAATCCGGTGTGAGTGAAGCTGCACGGCAGATTTCGATTATACGTTGCGGGTTCTTCTCGGTTTTAAGGAGTGAAAGCGCGGCGCGTGATTTCTCTTTGCTGGAGAGAGGAGTTGTGGAATCAGGGGGGTTTAGGATTGAAGATAGATGTCGAGCTTGAAATTGAAGAGAGAAAGTGAACCGTCGATCAGCAAAAGTATTCAGCCGTCGAAGCTTCATGATGGAAGCCATTGATGTCCAAAACTGAATTTTAGGAGGAAAGGAGAGGGAGGGGTTTAACTCAGGGAGTTAGGGTTTTGCAATACGAACAAAAAAATATTGAAATGCGCAACGGCAAAGGGTCTGCTCCCCTCTCTAGAGACTCCACTTTTTCATTTTTTCTAACCTTAAATTATATAGAAAAAATAAAAAAATTTACAATTTTTATTTTATATTTCACCAAATTACATCATCGTTAAAGTTTAAACATTGTTCTTTATCAAAGAGTATGCTACAACCTAAGTGATAGCTCACTAAAAAATCACTAAAAACGTAAAATATATATATATATATATATATATATATATATATAGGGAGAGGATCATTTGAGAACCAATTGAGAATGATTCTCAAAAGTTCTCAAAACCAATTGGTTCTCATTTGAACCTAACCCTATATATATATATATATATATATATATATATATATATATATATAGTGAAAAGTTCATTGTAGACACCCCCATAAGTGTAGACAGGTAGACACTCTTTTTCACCATTAGATCTCTTGATCTAATGGTTGTGATTAATTTTCTTTTTTCTTTTTTTCTTTTTTCTCATTAATTAGAAACTTTCACATGTGAAAAAGAGCTATTTCACATGCGAAAGTGTCTACAATGAACCTCACCCTATATATGTGTTCAACTAGATTCACCGTAGGTTGTAGTGGGTATTTACGTTACACAACTCTCTCTCAATCTTAAGGTTTAATTGTAAACCATTTTGAACCAATGTCATCTTCATTAAAGATAATATAACGTTTTACCTTTGTCTTCTAAGATCATGTTATGTAATATGAGATAAGCATACATGTTTCTTCTAATTTTAGAATGACGCTCTTGTCGTGTGAAATCTCTAATTATAGCTCATTTACTTTTTAGGACACTAAGAAAGCTTGTTCATCTTCATTAAAGATAATATAACGTTTTACCTTTGTCTTCTAAGATCATGTTATGTAATATGAGATAAGCATACATGTTTTTTCTAATTTTATAATGACGCTCTTGTCGTGTGAAATCTCTAATTATAGCTCATTTCCTTGTTAGGACACTAAGAAAGCTTGTTTTCCTATTCTCTCTTGGAGCTTCTTGGTTTATCATTGTTGGGTTGGATTTGGGGGGGGGGGGGGGGGGGTTGAGTGATTTGACAAAACAAATTTAGTTCACTTATATCCCGTCAGCAAGATATTATCCATGTCTATAACGAGCGAAATCCATTTCTCTCAAATGAACGATCTGGTGTGACTCAAACTCAATTAAGAACGTCAGTGTATTATGTCAATTGATTAAAAACGTTGATGTCGTTCGAATCTACAACACAAAAAAATGCATGCCAAATCCATAAAGCATTCGAGATTACCGCCTCAACCTTAATCGGAGGGTGTGAATGATCAACTCTCATGTATTCATCCCTAAATCTTGTTTCTCCAAGGCTATTGCATACAATCAATACTCTCGAGCATTCCTGAGAATCCATGTAACTTTTATGTTTTGTGTATATCATTTGTTCGTTACTCGCAGTCGGTTTACGCAAGTATTTACGCATGTCCAAATCAATAACGCCTTGACAGAAACTGTTAGAGACTTTCACATGAAACTCTTGCAAACATATTTAAATATTCGTTACATGTCAAAATTGTCTAATAAGGTAGTTCACGTATTACCAATGTGCACGTGCTTTTTCAAAGAGATGAAAGATCTTTTACCTCTACATCATAACCAATTTGGAAAAAAAAAAGATTGTTCACTTTAATGTCGTTAACAATCCGCTAAAACAATTCTCTACGCATTCGAAAGCCGGCCTCTGAATGCGTCATACCATAAAGAAATCTCTGCATTTGAGACAACATTGTTCATAACGCGAAAGATTCTTTCTACAACATAATTTGAGAAAAACTTGGTACAAGAAGTTATTAAAATCTCTGCATTTAATGCGAAATAGAGTATCAGTAGAGTGCCACCCTATTTGTTAGCAACGCCTACATCTATGCGGTCTGCAGATGGTAACCATTGACTTTGACTTGAGTTTTAACAGTCAAGGCAGTATTTTATGTTGTTCGATTTTTGAGCAGACTCCCTTCATGCACATTTGTGTTGCTAGTTTGATGTAGAAAAACAGTAGTAATTTGTCACCGCAACTTGATTGAAGAAATCTTTGTGATTAATTTCTTCAATGGAATCTTGTGGCTTGACAACGGGAAGCTAAATTGGTGGCTTCCCATTTGGTCATCAATGTAATGTTTGTTTTGATGAACCTCTAGAAACTTTTTTGGTTGTTAATGTTCAAGTGGCTTGTATATGTTATATTACATTTTTTTTTTCCTTTTAATTTGTCTAGTTTATTAAATCGAAAGGGGATACAAATACAAGCGGACAATCACCCTGACGGGCAAGGGAGGCGGGCAACAAGCTGCGCCGCCAAGCCTTTCTGGATAGCAAAACTAAGCCTCGTGAAAACAACATCCCTAGCACCAGAGGTCACCACATTACCATGCATGACCCGTTGAACTCTATTCAAGGTTTTCACGGCCTCAGAGGCGAGGGACCCAAAAGTGTCAAAGGCAAAAGGAACAAACACGTGTTGATTTTCAATGAGGTGTGGGGGGCTTGGATTATATTCTGCGGTTGAGGCTTCCTCGTTTGCCTTTGTGGCATCAAGGGCGCAATCTTGGGTGCTTCAGGATCATATTTTGAGGGAAAGTGGGATATGTGGCATGGACACGGAGTATGCGGGCGCATTGGACCGTCTTCGGGATGTTACTCCAGACTTTGACTTGAGCGGCTTCACTGAAAAGGACACCGCCCTCTCTAAAGCCCAAAAAGTTTTGGCGAGTGCCCTTTTTGGTAAAATCATGCAAGAGATGGAAGTGAAGTTTGACATGACCGTAAGACAAAAAGCCGTGTTTGGATGTTTACAAGCGCCACATGCCCAAGATTTCCTCCGGGCTATCCCTATCGAGGGGTTAGGCCAGCATATGTCTCCGGTGGAATATCGTGCCATTCTTAAATACCGCCTCATGATTCCCATTTTTCCGGCTGATGAGAGATGCCCCGTTTGTCGCAAGGGGTGTTTGGATTCGTTCGGGGAACATGCTGTCCATTGCAAAGAACTCCCGGGGTTTAAATACCGACACGATTTTGTTAGGGATGTTCTATTCGACATATTCAAGCGCGCGGGGATCTCAGCGAAGAAGGAAGCTCCGGTCAACTTCCTGACGGACCCGTCTGATGGGCGATCGACTCTTAGACCGGCAGACATCTTGGTCTTTGGGTGGGTAGGGGGAAGCATGCATGCCTGGATCTTACTGGGGTCTCCCCTCTGGTGGGCCTGGGGGCTGGGGAGTTCAAAGTGGGGCAGGCGGCTTCTAAGGCTGCGATTGGAAAAGTGAACAAGCATGAGAAAGCGTGCTTGTATATTGGAATCTAAATTGGTGGCTTGCCATTTTGTCACCTAATTCCAACAAACAACATCCATTTCAGACTAAATATATGGATTCAATCACACTTTAAGATAATGTCAAAATATTATAGTTGGGACATTTGTGAGCAAGAAGCTCAAAAACAATAATATCCATATAGATACTAAATTCTCAAGGCATCATCAAACTATATGCATTTAAATTATAAAACTACCATCCCCCTCTAGAAAAAAGAGTACTCTTAAAGCTTCCATAATCTAATCTAATCATCTTCGTCCGATTTCATGGATTTCATCGGCTGCTGGGGCCGCAAATCTTACTTCTGCTGGGTGGGCTACTATAACAGGTTCATCAGCAAACAGGGCTTTGATAAAGAATGGGGTTTTTAGGGGTCGGCGTCCAGTCATCCTCGGATAAACATCTTCTAGAAAATAGTAGGCATGACCAGCTATCATTCCCTGTATTTTGCAACAAAGAAGTGAATTTTATTATGATGTTTCACCTCATGATGTGGTACTGAAAATGTCAAATTCTGTTTTAAGGAGGTCTTAGTTATGTTTATCTAGTTCCACAGGATTGCATTGTTGGAGAATATATTACTTATTCGACGATTTTCAAACATTTACAACAAATATCAAGGACTTACAAGTAGATCCACCCAAACACTAGCACCAACAACAACAGAGAAACCCAATAAAACCTGCAGGTAAATTACAAGATTAGTGATCTCTGATCTCAAAACAAATTTAGATATCCACAAAATTAACACCTTTGTTTCAAAAACTTCACATTCTGAACATGGATACAGTTTATAAGGTTCCATGTTTTTATTTTCCTTCCTTTTTCTTTTTGTTCTCCATTTTGCAGGTCCCGACCTTATTTCTCCTCAAATTAAGCGAAGGGAACCCACAAAACAAGATCGCTGAATGGCTAAAATGTATAGGACTTAAAACAACTTAAAAATCTATGTACAAAACATCTAAACTAAGTTTAGATGATGAAATTTTACAACTTATATTTGTATGTTTTGACAGGAACTCACCCATGGTAAGTAAGCTGCTGTGAAAGTAAAGATACCCAAGAAGCTCATATGTATTAATGGATTTTGCTTGCACCAAACATAAACCTGTGAAGCAAACAAATAAAAATTATTAAACTCAAGTAGGTCTACAATGTTTTTTAGGACATAAATAAAGAATATGCATACAGATTAACTAATTACCATCATAAAAGTTAGTGAATTGCTAAGAAAAAAAATCTTAGCAAAAGATTCTGACACTAAAGGTATCATCCCTCCAACAAGTACAGTAGTGGTCAAAACAGTTGCACCAAATAAGAGCATATAAAAGAAATCAGCAGTCCTTCCCCTGAAGGAATTTTCTTCTAGAAGCTTGCAGTATCGAGACAGAAAGAACATGTGAAACAGAAAGTCCAAATCTGTAAATATATAAGCTACCATGTTAGGGAAAGAGGATGAAAATGCATTTACTAATAGTTTCTTCGTTTCTAAAAAATGAAGTACAGATACTTTAGAAAAATAATTTCTTTGTTCACAAGGGATTCCCACTTGCCATGACCAAAGATGTGTGATCTTAAGTGATTACCGGTGCTTAAAGCTAGCAATAGTTAGGTAAAGTTACATTTATCCCAGTGATCAATTTTCATACAGCAACTCCTTAACTGGTTATCCCAATCTGATTATTTAAAGACTACCTAATAGAAAATTATCATAACCATAACCATAACCAGATTTTGCCAAACACTCCAAGCAGGATTTTGCGACTTGAAGTTGCAATAATTATACTCAAATCATATATGGTTTCTCATTTATAAGAAAAGAGTTGAAGTTGCAATAATTATACTCAAATCATATATAGTTTCTCATTTATAAGAATATAGAGATATCATCTGGATTTTTGTGTTTTTTAAAGATGCTTAGAAGAAAACTCAAATTGGTTGAGAGTACGTATGTGGTTGCTTACCCATCTTCCGGAAATATAGAAAATTGGTGATGAGACGCCAGATCTGATAATGCTTAACAACAAGGTTGGGATTTAAATACAAGATGTGTGGGGAAACAATCTGCAACAAATAAATTGAAGTACTATGAGTATAGAAAACTTAAACAAGTGAATAAGTTTTGGCTTGCCTGCCTGCCTGCCTGCCTCCAGGAAAGGAAGAACAAAATATATAGATTTTAGCCCCGGCCCTCATAGTCATGTAGCATTGCTACTGTTTACTGAATCATATCCATTGGAGGTGGGACAAAAACAAAATTAATTTATACACACAGTTCCGTTCATAAGCCCGCCCTATCTATCTATCTATCGTCAGTCGGTCAGTCAGTCAGTCAGTCAGATACTTTGGTATATATGGTTCGTTTTTCATGCAGTCAATTTCTTCTCCCAGAAATCACTGGTGAAAAGACAGACGGACAAAACAAACAGCCATACGATTGATTAACAATTCATCTGATTGATTTCCAACCAGAAAACCTAATTTATTTATAGAATCAAACAACCATACGATTGACTGCTTTAAATTGACGCAACCGAATTGGATTGGAGGAATATAAAGTATCTGTTAAGTGGTGTTAAATCTACAGAGAGAGAGGAAGGTGGTGAGGACCTCGAGGGAGCAACCGAGTGTGGTTAGAATTGCTGCAGTGAGATAGGAGCGAGTGATTATAGGCATCTGTTTGTACCAATCCTCCACAGCTTCCGCCATCTATCTGTTTGTTTGATGAAGAAAAACGATAAACCAGGCAGGGCAGGAAGGCAGAAGAGATTAGTAATTTCAAACAAAGTGTTCTGTGTTTATATACTATACTAATACTAATCGTCATCGTTTAGGCGAGGGAGGGTGAGTCGGAGGGTGGGAATGTTACGACGTGTCCTGACCAATCACATACTCTCAATACATAGCATATCATATCGACTATAGTCTTTTTTTTCTAACAACGATTTCTCAGTCGAACATGATGTTCATGTTCTGTGTTTATATATCGACTATAGCTATTACGCTTTTTCTTTCTTTTTTCTTTTTTTCGGAGTGGTCATACTTTTAAACTATTTTGTAAATTAAATTCATTATTATCTTGGTTTAAATTCAAAACCTTCAATTAAGAGGAAAGATAATCGTATTAAAAGATGATTTTCTGTTCGACGAAAATAGATCTTCTTAAGTGCCAAAGACATTTAAAAAAAAATTAAAACATCCAAAGATGAGATTAGAATACTGGCCAAGAGCTAGTAGAAGGTTACAAAACAAGAGAAAGAAAAAAGGCATTACAATGCATATTTACCCTACCGATTTTAGACCAATTCGACCTATCCAAGTAAACGATTTTTCTGCAATGTTTGACCCCGATAATAGTGGTTAATTTGATATCTTCGACAATCTTTTCGAGTATCCATGAATTAAAAGATGATTCTATATAAAGTTATTTCTTTTAACTTCTTTTTATTATAACGAGTAATACTACCCAGAGTGTATTATGATGTATTCCGACTTTTTATGTGTATACAACTTGTAATTTATCTACTTCGTTTTATATATATGGGGATATATGCAATTTCTCATATATAAAATACTCGATTCTAACATTTTTCTATGCGCAACCTAATAGTGATTATAAAAGATATATTGGTCTAGCGTAATTTATCTACTTTGCTCTATACAAAATGTTCATATAGCTTTAATTACATTAATTACATATTTAGCAAATTTGAATTTTTTAAAACTGAGTTGGTTAGTTTGTGCTACAAGTATATTATGCTTTAGTACTCCTTGTGCCAAGAGTATTTTGGCTTCATTTGTTGGACTTTCTACAAAGGTATATGGTTATTGTTAATTTGTCGGTGATCATCTTCTCCGGTCGGCAAACGAGTAAAACATGGAATGAAACCGAATGGTTGTATATATAGTTGAAAAATTAGGGTATTTGCCCTCATTAGGGTCAACGCGTGTCGCAGCGAACAAAATAGTCGGGTCCCAATCCGGGCACCATCGCATGTCAAGATGCTCCTTCCCTGGTTCCTCGCGTGGCACAGCGAGTCTGTTTGACATAATTCTTCTTTTGTTTTCTTGTTCAATGTTCGGGATCGGTTCGGGTATTCGCGTACGTTATTATAATTACCTAACAATTATATTAACACATGGTTCACATAGCATTGAAGCACATAAATCACATTTGTTTGTATGCATTGTATTAGACTATTTTAATGTGTTATGTTAACATTTCACCAACGTTTCGAGGAAAGACTTGTGCGTGAGTGTTCGTATATGTATAACATTAATAAACCTAACCAAATGCAATGTGTGTATGAATGTTAGAGCTTGTGTTAGTCAAACTAACCTGAAATTACGGGGGTGTCACAACAGATGATGGCCTACATCGCTGCCCCTCCCACAAGCCTAGGGATGGCAATGGGGCGGGTTTGAGTAATACCAACCCCATACCTGGTTATAAAAGTGTGTCCCATACGCGGCCCAAAACCCTTTGGTTTTTAGCGCCTAGGGATGGCAATGGGGCGGGTTTGAGTAATACCAACCCCATACCTGGTTATAAAAGTGTGTCCCATACGCGGCCCAAAACCCTTCGGGTTTTTAGCGGGCATTTACCCATCGGGTATCGGGTATACCCACGGGTTTCGGGCATGCCCGTCGAGTGTATATCGGCTAACTATTAATTTTTATTTGGAAAATTGGATTTAAATAATCCTATGTTTTGCCTATTGGCAAATAATAATCCGTCTTTTAACATTGGCAACTACCAGTCCCAGATTTACACTTATTTGTTTTCACTGGTCCCTCCGTTAAAAAAGATAACTCCGTTAACTTTTTCATCCAACTTTTTTCAACCCCAATCTTTGATCCACCATAACTTCTTCAATTCATGATGAAAATTCAATCCGTAAGTTGCTATGAACTCGTGACGAAAAACCGAACAAAACTAGATCCATATTGCCTAGGTTTTAAATAGATTATAATTATGAACATGTTCTTCATGAAGCTTCAACAATGGTGGATTAACCAATGATCAATGGTACTCAAAATTGATTTCACCAACACATTTGTGATCATAAACCGAATCTATAGCAATAAGAATCATTGAAAACCATTGAGAATTGATCAATCTACCATTGTTGAAGCTTCATGAAAAACATGAAGTTGTGAAATTTGAAATCCGATCAAAACTCCATGAAAATAAATTCCGTAACTTGCTATAGACTCGTGAGAACATGTCAAATCTGCTGGAATCGATCAATATCACAAACACAATGGATTTGATGCTCAAATTTTTATTCAAAGTCATGAAAAAGTCATAACTTTGATGCTTTTGTTCTTCATCATAACCTATTTAAAACCTAGGCAATATGGATCTACTTTTGTTCGCTTTTTCGTCAAAAGTTCATAGCAACTTACGGATTGAATTTTCATCAAGAATTGAAGACGTTATGGTGGATCAAAATTTGGGGTTGAAAAAAGTTTGATGAAAAAGTTAACGGAGTTAACTTTTTTAACGGAGGGACCAGTGAAAACAAATAAGTGTAAATGTGAGACTGGTAGTTGCCAATATTAAAAGACGGATTATTATTTGCCAATAGGCAAAACATGGGATTATTTAAATCCAATTTTCCTTTTTATTTATGACAATTATAATAAAATACCTCAAGTAACTAAACATACATAAATTTAATAATATGTAAATCAATGTTTTTTAACTACTAACTTAGTATTATAGTATTATAGATAAAAATAAAAAATAGATAAATAAAATCATACAATATATACTTAAAATAAATAAAATTTAATAAAGAAAAATATAGCGGGTATATAATCGGGTAAACGGGTATATATTATCGAGGAATCGGGGTGGATAAGCGGATATATAATCAAATCTCATACCCGTTCCCATACCCGATCACCCGACCCAATACCCGTCCCATGTGTGTCGGGTTTCGGGGTTTCCCGTCGAGTTCGGGTTTCATTGATATCCCTTATCATGTAGGCTATGGGCTGCCGACGAAAACCTCGTTGGAGACGGTCTAAAACACATGTTTTTTCTCATTTTTTTTTCATCTTGCTTCTTCCTTCGCAAGCATAGACTTGCCTTTTTTTAACAAACTAAATTTGCAAGTACACATGGAACTTGTAGGGGCCTTCTCCAAACGTTAAAATTAACTAGTGGCCTTTCTTTATTGTTAAAAAAAATACTTAACTGTTAGACTGGGTTGAGCGATGGCCTAACATCTTACCATGCAACGGACCTACACCTACATGGAATGATAAAAGTTAAATCCGTAAGAGTTTTATTTTGACAATAATCTATTTCTTTAAGTTTTACTCATTTTAAATTTTAGAACTAGTTTCAATTTTTGTTCATAATGTTTGGTCAGTTTAATCATTTGAGTATAAATTCTTTTCCCCCTCTTAATTCATGGCCTAATGTTTTTAATTTTTAGAGTAAACTTCGCTTTTAGTCCCCAACGTTTGCATATTTTAACAATTTTAGTCTCAACTTTTTAAAAATTCCAATTTGATGTCTCACATTTCATTTTCTTTTCAATTTTGGTTACAACATTAACAAACGTTTAAAGAGTCGTTAGACTGTCCTCACATGGTCCCCACCTGAGAGGTATTTTTGTTATTTCCGTTTGTTTTAAAGTATGAGTTAAAACAAACGGAAATGACAAAAGTACACCTCATATGGGGACCACATGAGGTGAGTCTAACGTCTCTTTAAACCACTGTTAACGTTGAGATCAAAATTGAAGAAAAAAATGAAATGTGAGACACTAAATTGAGATTTTTAAAAAGTTGGGACTAAAATTGTTAAAATGTGCAAACGTTGGGGACTAAAACCGAAGTTTACTCTAATTTTTTAATTGTTTGAATCATTTTGGCTAACGTTGTCTAATTTTTCTCCTAAGTTATCTTAAAAGACCAAAATAACCCCAAAGACTCAAATGGTTATGGATTAGTATAATATTATCCTCATTATTATTATTTTTTATTTTTATATAAGTAATTTATTTAAATCTACTATATAATAAATAAAAATATTCAATGTCACGTGTCATTATAAATTTACTTTCATTAAAACAATTTCCTCCTCTCTCTCTTTCTTACTAAACATTAACCCCCTCTCAATATAAATACTATTAATTTTAAATAATTTAATTATATACTTTGATGCCAAAAATATAACTTTTTTTCTTCCATAACTGCCAGTCCTGTGACCTTCGCATTCCGGCTGAGAACCACCACCGACTGACGCATTCTGTCGGTTGTAACTGTCACATTCTTCTCTCTTCTTCTTGGTAAGACTTTTAATGGTTCAATTAATAATGACTATTAAGATGCTACCAAACAACCCCTAAAAATAATAAGAATTAATATCGTAATGGTTAAACTAATCAAACCTCGTTAATGAGCTCTTGGCATAGTGGTTAATGAGGAAGTGGTTTCCTGGAAGTCATGCGTTATATCATAGGCATAGACGGTTATTTGATAATTTAGGGGGTTAGATAAAAAGTAGATTAGAATTAACCGTTAAAAAGGATAAAAAAACAAACATCATTAACTCTAACACCCTGTTCCCGAGTTTACTTAATGAGAGAAAGAAAGGAATCGGTAGGAAATAGAAACACACTTGTGTTCCCGAGTTTCATTTAAGGGAGGAAAAGAAAGAAAGTTAAAATAAGTTGTGTTCCCGAGTTCCACTTATGGAGGAAAAAGAAAGGAAAGTAAATGAAAGGAAAGTTAGGCTAAATATCCATGTTTTTCTTTCCTTCCAATTTGGAGAGAAACGCTGTGTTCCCCAACTTACTTAAAGAGGGAAAGTAAGAGAAATGAAGAGAAATGAAAGGAAGGGAAAGGAAGAGAAAGTGAGTGATTCATTTCCTTCCAAATCATTCCATGTCGGAAAGAAAGAAAATCAATAGAAAATAGTCTAACTTTCTCTCCCCTTCCATCCCTTTCTCTCCTTTAATGAAACTCGAGAACACAATTTTTTTTACACTTCGTTTCCTTTCCTTTCTCTCTTTAAGTGAACTCGGGAACGCAGTGAAAGTGGAGAGAAAGGAAAGGAAAGACATTCTCTCTCTTTCCTTTATCTTTCTTTCCACCATTCCTCTCATTTTCTTTTCTTTTCTTTTATATAAGGTGCTGTTTGTTTTTTAAGAGGTAAATTGTCTGCAGTCTGCGGACCATATCTGCAGACATTTGTAGCAGAAGAGGTGGACTAAACATCTGCAGTCTGTAAGAAGAAGAGTGTTTGTTTTTTAATTTCCGCAGACTGCTAAAATAAACAGAATTTTAAATAAATTATTTTTTAAACTTATAAATAATTACCATTCAATCATTTTATTTTCTTCCGTATATTTTAACCAACAAATTTTTTCTAAAACAAAAAATATTTTATAAAAATTGTTCAAACAATGTTTTTTAAACAACTATTTTTTTTATTAAATAAATGTTTAAAAACGTTTTGTCTAATAATTGTTTAAAGTATGTTTTTTGAAAATAACTTTTTTAAAAATGTATTTAAAAACGAAACTTTAAAAAAAAACAAAAGAACATTAAAAAAAAACATTTTTAAAAAACGTTTTTAAAAATAATTGTTTAAAATGTTTTTTTTTTACTTTTTAAAGGCGTTTTTTTTAAATGGTTAAATAAGTTTTTTAAAAGTTGTATAAAATATTAAAAACCTTTTAAGAAGTTTTTTTTAGAAAAAACTTTAAAAATATTTTTTTAATGAAAAAACAGTTTAAAAAGAAGGTTAGAAGATGTTAGAAGATGTCAGAAGTGGCTTGGTCATATCTGCACCAAGAAGAGCTTGCGCAAACATTTTTTAATGAAACGTCTTCGGAGAAACAAATAGTCTGCAGACCTAAATGTCTGCGCGTGGTCTGTGGCTCTGCGCGGCGTAGACATAAGTGGACAAGAAGAACTTTGCAGAAAAACAAACACCAGCTAAGTGAACTCGGGAACGTGTGGCGTAAGTTTTAATAATAAAGAAATAAAATCTTGATGAAAAAAATAAGAAACGTTAGAAATTATTATCCCTCCTTCAAATTCAAATCTTCTTCCCACCCTCCCTGTCTGTCCGGTACCCTATCTCCCGATTTCCGACAAATTCAAACAAAAACCTCTTCAAACTCACCGGAAACGTAGATCCAGTTTCAGCAATGGAACCCAAGCAGCAAAAACAGCAAATCCCCTCTTCTCCATTACCAAATCCACCATCATCTTCTTCTTCATTACTCCGAGACATTTCCAATTTCAAAACCCCGAAACCGCTACGCCCTTCTCAAACAAACCCTAGTTTCAATTTTGAAACTCCTTGTCCGCAGTTCTTCACTGCCCTTAAACAAACCCCTAAGTCATCACACTCCTCAACTGTTCGTCGCCGCCCTAGATATTCCCTCGCTGCTCAAAAACTCAAAGCAGTCGAACTAGAGCAATCGAAATCGGCAAGGAAAACTCAAACCAGCAAACAGAAGTCCTTGAAGTCGCTGGCAAAGTCCCTTACAGTTTGGCTCAATTTCTTATTTGAAAACCCCAGGTTCTACCCTTTTATTTTAGTTAACTGGCATACGTGAGGCTTTTTAATAAGCAATTTGATTTCTAGTACTAATTTCCATAGATTTAGGGTTATATACTTGTGTGTTTTCATTGACTATCTTATTATATAGGCACAGAATAATCAGCTTTATACAGCAATACACATTATCAAATATTACTCCCTTTAACCCAATTTTTCCAAACTCTAGTTTCATCTCGAGCAGAAGTGATTTATACAGTTGCAAGAAGCACATCCAAACAATATTACCTGTACCACTTGTTATCGCACATTATCACTTTCAAAACGCATCTCCACACATCCCTAAATCTGTGTTTTCTTTTTCATCAGTTTTTAAGTGACTTATTGTTTGAACTTCTAGGTCTTGTGGAGTTGATGCATCAAGATTTACAGGTGAAGATTCGTCTGATGTATCATCAGATGTGGTGTTTTTGGGTGCAAAGAGGGATAGTGTCTCTCATGGTGGAGTGGAGGTTGATCGAGAGTGGCGTGGGCCTAAGCGTAGGAAGGATATTTTATGGGTTGACAAGGGTAAAATGGGAAACAAATTCTCGAGTTCTATGTATTCCCGTTTGCAGGTTTCGCTTGGGGATGTTTGTAGCTTGGATGACATGAAAGAAAGAATGGCGGTTTACTTGAACCAAACTAGTTGCCATGAGATTCTTTATGTCATGGCTCATGTTACAAAGGTTTGTCTTCTGTTTTCTGTGAGCTTATGTTAGTTATAGATCTAAAACTATGGTTACAATAACCTTTTTAACCATTTAAAATTTCAGAATATCGATGAAGGAAGGCTAAAAATGAAGGCTCACTGTCCAATAGTTACTGATGTTGGACTGAAGGAGAATGCCTTGAAGATTTTAATGAGTTATAACCCTGTTTGGCTAAGGATTGGGCTTTACATCATATTTGGTGGTGAATCTTTGTTGCCAAAGGCAAACAAAGACACAAATTCTGAGCAAGAGTTTTCTTTTCTGAAAATTGTTTCTGACAAGATTGTTTTTCTCGCATCCTGGACTAGCAAAAGCTTACATCTACAATAAACTGGTTGATGGTTTGTACAGACCGGGTTATTATGAAAAGTTAGGGAATGTTATATTGAAGAAGATTTTATTGCTAGTACTTATACTTGATCAAGCAAAATCACACAGCAGTTTGCCTATCTGTTATGGTATAGATGGGCTTGATGGCGGGTCTCCTTTATTGTTCACCTCTCTAGCTACTATCAACTCAAGTTCTGATGTGATTTCTGGTAAATATAAGAATCACTATCTTTATTTTTATATTCAAGAATCTTTACTGTTCACAACTCAATGCTTGTAATTTTGTCTAGATTTTTTATCACCTGATGTCATGCATGGAGTTGGTAATCTTCTTACACAACTCACAATTATGGGATACAAGGTTTCTTACCACCAAGTATGTTGAATATTCCTTAATTTATGACACTTTATACCAATTTCTTAAATGAAATGTGTGCCCAGGAGACTACATACAATGATTATGATCATCTTACATCTTGCAGAATCCTCTTGTCAAGTACGCATTTAAGGTGACTGATCTTTTTAATGATTTACAAGATGGAGTTCTTCTTTGTAGAGCCATTCAACTCTTACAACATGACCCTTCTATTCTTAAGGTTGGTTTTTAAAATCAAACTTGTAAAAGATCTTGATTCCTCTTAAAGTACATAACAATAGGGGCTTTCAGCTTACTTTTTATTTTTGTTCGGTAGAAACTGGTTGTTCCATCAGATGACCGGAAGAAAATTTTGGTTAATTGTGATATTTCCGTAAAGTATCTGAAGAAAATTGGAGTTCCATTAATTGACGAAGATGGAACCGAGATAATAACAGAAGATATTGTTAATGGAGATAAGGAGCTCATAATCTCATTGCTGTGGACCATGTTTGTTCATTTACAGGTTTAGTTGATCTCGTATACTTTAATCCAAACGTTCCTATGTTAAATTGCTAGTTTACAAATTTAGAAAAGGTTTTCTTATAATTAATCTGATTTTTGTGCTTTACCTGCAGTTGCCACTTTTGATCAACAATGAGCTTATATATGATGAAATTACCAAAATTCGTGGACCTGAAGTGGTATGCATTCTACATATACTAATAAGATGATTTTCAGTTTACTAAGGATCACTTGACTTATGTAAAATGTCGTACTTGAGGTACACTTTTTGGGTAAAATGCGAGAAACCATGGTCTATTTCAAGGAGTTACTGTGGACAGACAGTAGAAATATATTCCTGCAATGAATAGCTCAATAGCATATTTATTTATTTTTCATTTTGGCAAGAACCACGATTAGAACTTAGAAAGGTCAACCTCACAATTAGTGATGCATATAACTTAATCTAAAAGTATTCCTTGACCCTTCTTCAGTGGACTCTTGTTTTAAATCATATGATATTTTTCATATTGCGTAGATATATTAAAGTTATAACTCTTCTCTGGATTTTAGCAGATACTTCCAAACACCTCAAGTCACCTAGAGATGCTTCTTCAGTGGATTAAGGTAATTTTATTTCCAATTACTATCAATGCATGAAATAGTTGTATCATGTGAGATGGGATTGTGGGATGATATTTGCTGCTACTCATATATGCAGGCAATTTGTGATAATTACAATTTGAAGGTTGAGAATTTCACTTCTTTGGTTGATGGTAAAGCCATGTGGTGCCTGCTTGATTATTATTTCAGAAAAGAACAGTGCGATGCTAGTTCTAATATGGTATGTACTCTTAGCATATTAAAGCCGTTTCATTTGTTTTCATGGTCATGTTGTTCATTGTTGTATGCCTGCAAACTTTAAGGATCCAAAAGAAACAAAAAGAATGTCGATCATGTCAGCTTCAGATTATGTTGACGCAGTGCATAACTTCTTGTTGTCACAAAAGCTGACAACACTGTTGGGGAATTTCCCAGAGGTATGCTAATTGCTATATATAGTCATCTTTCACTTTTTAAAAGTAAGAACTTTTCCAAACATTCGACCTCATCAAAAGTGACTATTACAGCTCCATTTACATGGAGCTCATACAAACTGTCTTCTGCACCACATGTTATTAAATTGGTTTATCTTTGTCATGATTTATATTCTCAATGTTTAGGTTCTGCAAGTTAGTGATATACTTGAATATAAAGGAGCCTGTAGTGACAGGGGAGTGATCATTTTGTTGGTTTTCCTCTCATCGCAACTAGTTGTCAAGAGAAATTTGGTAACGAACTAATGACAAAATTACCCTTTTGAATTGTGACTTGATATATATTCTAATCCAGTGATACATTATGTTTTGTATGGCAGGGGCAGATTAACTTTCATAAACTTTTGGGTCATAAATTTCCAGAGATAAAATGTATCAGGCGAGAACAACTCATTGGATATCATGAAAATGTGGTAGAAACTAGTCAGGACAACAGTGAGAGTTTCCGCTGCTTTATCGTTTCTTCTTGAAATTGGTTACATTTTGGTTTTCGGAATTGATCAAGAAGTTTTTTTTTTATCATTTTCTTTTCATGTAGATAATGGGAGAAATTTTAAAGCAATCATGGCTTGGTGGAAAGAAATGGCTCAACACAACAGCAAAGCTAATGTGAATCCAGTTTACACACCGTCATATAGCTTTCCTGTGAAACAATTACGTGATAACCAACGAGGTTATCAGTCTACACTTTCTTTATCTTTCTCATTGGCTGCCTAATAACATTATCTTTCTCATTGGCTGCCTAATAACATTAGCTTCAGTTAGAACTGACTAACTTTTTGAAATTTGTTACTTGTTCTCTCTCTCTCTCTCTCTCATGGCAAGAATGAGTGGTCTTGGAGAAATCATGGAAATGTAAAAGCAATAAAGACCATTGTGCTTCACTTGTTTACAAACTGTAGAGTCTTTTTTGCCGTTTTGCAAGAAATTTTATTTATGTTGGAACAAATGTCATGTGTGATGGTTTAAAAAATTAATCGATACCTTGTAATTTTTCAGGGTAAGATGTTTCTTATGACTGATGTATATTTTCATGTTGGTTTCAGAAAAGGCTGCAACAATTATACAATCTCATTTCAGGCGATTGGTTAAAAACAAATGCTATACACGAATAAAGAATGCAGTTTCTTTTCTTCAAGCTGTTATCCGTGTTTGGATAACTGTCAAGAACACATCAGCTACTACAAAGTTCAGTACAATTAAGATTCAAGAATCATTTGGTATTAAGCTAATATTCAGCATTTCCATCTTATTCATGCTTTGTTAATTAGTTATTTTTCTAATCCAGTTCTTTATTACTTTTTACAGATGGAACGAAAATGTCAAAAAGTTTTCCTAGATATTTGATTGACAGACATGCTTTCATCAGGCTCAAACATTCTGTCGTAATAATTCAGCGTGCCGTACGATACTGGATTGCCCAAAAGCATCGATCTGCTGCTGCAATTATGATTCAAAAGTGCATTCGTGGGCATGCAGCAAGGTCTGCATATGTTCAACAATCAACTGCAACCACAATTCAAGCTTGTTATCACGGTTGGATATTAAGGAAAAGTTTCTTGAAGCAGAAGCAAGCGGCAACACAAATCCAAAGTCATTATCGGGGACATTTATCAAGGAAGAGTTTCTTGAATAAGAAGCAAGCAGCAACAACAATAGAAAATTATTATCGTGGATTGGTAATGAGGAAGAATTTCTTGAATCAGAAGCAAGCAACGACAAAGATTCAAAGATATTATCGTGGATTTGTATTGAGGAAGAGTTTCTTGAATCAGAAACAAGCAGCAACAAGAATTCAAAATCACTATCGTGGATGGTTGTCAAGAAACAGTTACTTGAAAAAGAAGCAAGCAGTGATGAAAATACAAAGTCTATATCAGTCAGTAAAATGTTTGAGGAACTTTAAGCAGTCAAAACTTGAAATCAAGGCAGCAATTACTATTCAGTCGCATACAAGAAGATGGATTGCTCGTAGAGTAGCTTGTAGATGTAAATGCTTCATCATGTTGATCCAAGTAAGATTTCTGTTCTTGTAGGTTCATGCACATGTGGAAATGATAATCTTTTGACACTTGCGAACGTTTAAAAAAGTCCACACTTATAAATGTAAAAAAATGTAGAATCAATTAATTTGTTGTATTGCTATTCTTCCTATTGTTTCTTTTTCAATAAGAAAATGATGGTTTTTTTAACCAGAGGTTTTGGCGTGGACGGTTGATGAGAAGGGAGTTTTTGTTGCAAAAGGAAGCTGCAATAAAGATTCAAAGTGCTTTTCGATATCTAAAATGCTTTAAGGATTTCACTCGCTATAACAATGCTGCTACAGTAATCCGGAGATTTGTTAAGGGGTGGATTATTAGAAAGAGGCTTTTAGGTAAGTCTTATCTGCTGTGAGCGACTGAGCGTTTAAGTATTTCATTTTGTGGGCCCTTTTGCGAAAAGTGGAGACCCACTAAATGAAGAATGAAAGAACTTACCTCCATTGTTTCTAGCAAATAGTTGATAACACACGTTTTACCTAAGTCCGAGCTTGATTGCACATCAAGAACGAAATAAAATGAAATTTTGAAGAAATAATTATGGAATTTGGCCCGGACAGTGGGCCCAAAATAGCAAAGCCTAAATTTTGTACATTAGTTGGCTAATTTTGTTTTGTGGTACTCATCATATATAGCTTGTTCTTTCTGTTGGATGTATGTTTCTTTTGATGTTACTGACATTGTAAACATTGAAATGTATAGAAAGTGGTGCAATATCAGGCTGCAATCATGGTCCCACAAAAGATTGCTATGATGGCCGTCAAGTTAAATTGTATACCTGTTCTGCTTTAAAGTTACAGAGGTGGTGGCGGGGTATATTACTAACCCAATCCCAAAAAAGAACAAGATCAGTAGTTTTGATTCAGTCAAATGTTCGAGGATGGATCGCTAGGAAAAAAACAGCTCAGAGAAAACATAGTATTTCAGTGATCCAAGTGAGTTACATAACTTTTGTTCTTAAATTCATTATGTCCCAGAAAAAAATGCAAAAACTAAGTGCAACAAATATTTCTTTTTACAGTCATACTGGAAAGGGTATACTGAGAGAAAACATTCAAGTCCAAAGGTAACCGATATACGGCTAAGGGTGCAAAAAGCTTCTGCAAATGTGGATGATGGTATGAGAATTATAAACAGGCTTATTGCAGCACTTTCTGATCTGAAAAACATGAAGAGTGTTAGTGGCATCCTTCATACTTGTGCAACTCTTGGTAAGTTAATATACATATACTGGTCACTTAATAGATCTTGTTTTGGGATATTTAGACAGGGTTATTGTTTTACAGATATGGCTACAAAACACTCTCAAAAATGCTGTGAGAAGCTTGTGGCCGCAGGGGCCATCAATACACTACTTGAATTAATTCGTTCAATTAGTCGAAGCATTGTTGATCAAGAGGTTTTAAGACACACACTCTCTGTTTTTAGAAACCTCACTCGTTATCCCCACTTGACTGAAGCGCTCATTGACACTAGAGGATCGTGTCAAATAATCCTTTGGGAATTCATACGGTTTGTAAAGATGTTTCTCTATAACTGTTCTTATTCATTTGAATGGGTTCTTGTTCAATTACTCTTATTTTCTTACTTTTTGGGATGCAGAAACAAAGAAGATGCATACTTCATTGCAGCTGATGTTTTAAGAAATACATGTTCAAACAAAAAAGGAGTTGAAAGATTACGTGAATTACATGCTTTGGTGAAGAGATTGCATAATCTTGTTGAAGATCTTAAAAGGAAAGCAAACAATGAGAAGAGGTAAGAATATGTAAAATAGCATGTTTTTTTCTATTTGGCAAAATAGTTGGAACATTGCTTGTATGTCTTTCTTTTTGAAAATTTCTTGTGTCAACTTGTGCTACCTGTAACAGTGCTATATTTTATATTTTACTCTCTATGGTAACATTTTGCTTACGCAGGAATCAACGAACTCCAGCAACAAAGGAACAGAATCGACGACTGAAAGAAGCCATTCAGATCTTGAAATTGATAACCGATGGTTAAGATCGATTCCAACTCGGAAGCATTGGTTTGGTTTTAGTTTTTTTAGGTCCTTAGAAGTCTTGTTTTCTTACAAGAAAGCTAGTTTGAAAAAATGATTGTAGCTATCGTGTTTTCTGGATGAACTGTGTAGATTGGCTGAGCTTGAATGGAGATATTGTGGATATTTAAATATTTAAGCAGCCCTAGCAATAACGGTTTGCTGTGGCAGCTCAGTAGATTCAACAGAAACACCTCTCCTAACACCTGCATGTAAAAATAAACAAAAGGACGCCAAAGAAAGGAAACAAGAAATCTTGTTTTATACAGATGAAATAAGAGGACGGAAAAAGTGAACCCATTAGTTTTGCTTTCTAAACGATTAGTCTGTTTCTAGAAAGACCCGGATCTAATATGACTGTGCCATCTTATTTTCCTGCTTCAATTTTTGATTTTATGGTCGGAGAATTCGAGTTCGGTTATGAATTGACCTCATCAGTTTTGAAATTTTGGGGTGTGTAGCACCAATGTCACACTCCCTACCACCACACAACTATCCCCCAATGAATTTCATTCATCTTATACGGTCTTTTACGACCCCAATCTCAGCTCTCAAAGCCAGAGCAGTTCACGCCATGCTCATCACATCCGGGGTCACATTCCCAGATGTTTATACACACAACCATTTGATCACTATGTACCGTAAAATCAACCGTATTCAAGATACACGCCAGGTGTTTGATAAAATGCCTCAGAGAAACCTTATTTCTCTTATTCTCAGATGGGTATGGTCAATGGTGGTTGAGGCTTTGGAATGTTTTAGATCGATGGTGTAACGGTTTTGTCCCTAGTCACTACACGTATGTCAGCGCGCTATCGTCTTGTGCTAGCTTTAGGGTTTCAAGAACCGCTAAGGAAATTCACGGAAGGATATTAAAGTGTGAGGAGAAATTAAACAGCTTTGTGGAGAATTCTTTGGTTAACTTCTATGGGAAATTTGGGATGATGAAGAACGCGTTGTCTATTTTCGATGGGATTTTGGACCCGAACGAGGTTTCTTAGACTTCACTCGTGTCGTGTGCTTGTCATTGTGGTGAAAAATCTTGTAGGGTTAAAGATTTTCACGCGATCCCATAAAGCAGGAGTTAAAGTTAACGAATTTGCCTGCGTGAGTGTATTAGGTGCTTGTGCTCCTTTGGAGAACATAGAGCTCGGTGCAAAAGTACATTCATTTACAGTAAAAAGTGGTACATGAATGGACCAGTTTGTTATGACCGGTTTGGTCAACCTCTAGGCCAAATGTGGTCACTTAGACTTGGCTCATTAGGCTTTAAGTGAGGTAAAGAAACCCCACTTAACTGTCTGGATTGCGCTAATCGGGGTTATGTTCAACAAGAAAAAAGTAAAGATGTTAATCTTTTCACCAAGTTACATGCTTCGGGTGATATTAAACCGAATGAAAGAACATTTGCAACCATTTATGGAGTGTTTGTTGATGCAAACGAGATTGGGAAACAGCTTCACTCGTTATAGTTCGGATACATGTCGTTTACAGTAGTTGGTAATTTAGTTATGGATTTCTACTTCAAATCTAACCATATTACAGAAGCTTTGATAATTTTCAAAGAAATGGACGAACATGATGTAGTCACATGAAACACACTGATTTCAGGGCATATGAACTCCAATTTTTACGAAAAAGCAGTTGAATTTCTTCGTGAAATGCCATCAAAAGGAATGGAGCTAAATCTTTCCTCTTATTCAAGCATTTTATACATGTGTGGTGATCTACCTGCATCACCAAACTAAAGATTAATTTGAATGTTGTCGTCAGTAGCGCCCTGATAGACATGTATGCAAAATGTGGACAATTATCAAACGCACGGGTGGTATTTGATAACTTTAGTTTCGAGAATATCGTTTATTGGAACACTATGCTGGTGGATACGCGCATCATGGTCATGGTGAAAAGGCTTTAGAGATTTAAAATATGATGTTGGATCATGGTGTAAAACCTAATGACATTACATTAATCGGGGTTTTATCAGCTTGTGGTCATTCAGGTCTTCTGCGACTGCAAGACGGGTTATTTCACTTCGGTTCTATGACTAAAGATAATGGTATAACCCCAAGAACCGACCATTTAGCGTGTATGGTTAACTTATTTTCGCGTAAAGGATTAACAAAGTTAGCTTTTGAATTTATACATAAGTTTCCTGCAAAACCAGATAAGGTGGTGTGGATGTGTCTTTTATCAGGATGTAAAAAGAATAAAGATTTTGATTTAGGGAAATATGCAGCTCAGAAAATACTTGGTATTGATCCTGATGATGTTTCTGCACATATTATGTTATCGAATATTTACGCAGAGTCGAAAAAGTGGAATGATTTGAAAATAGCTATATCACCATTCACAATCTTCATTCTCATATATTATATATATATACAATGAGAATTGGTAGTGAATAGTATACTTTTACTATCTCACACTTTGACCACTACTTTTTATAATTGTTATCATTTTGGTATTCTTTCTTTTAGCTTTGCTCAGATTTGGCCCTTCTTTTTTAATTTTTGGTGGCTGGTTTGAGTTTTCTGTGTGCTGTATTCAATGTGCTTTACACTCTTCAAGGCCTTATAAGCCTTTCATTTTCCCATTTCAACATCACTGTCACTCCTTTTGTTCTCTCTCTCGAATACCACTTACAGTGACTCCAGATATCCGCCTCTATCGACAGTCTAAACCGTTGCTGCTCCGTCTATGATGACGGTGGCCACGTCCGGGGAGCGTCCATTTTGACGAAATCCGGTGGCATAGCCGGTAGACGTCGATGCGGCCTTCCTTTTATGGTTTATGTTGGGGGATGGTGCGCCGCCGAGTTTGATTTTTTGCATCTTTGTGGTCTTAGTTGTTCTGGAGGATCTTGCTGCATGATATTTTCTGTTGGATTTTGCTTGATGGATTCGAAAAGTAATCTTTTGTTTGACTTGCATATTTTGGGTATCTTTGATGTGATTCATCTTTGTTTGCTTCTGATTTCTTATTTTCCGATGGATATATGAGAAACATTTCATTTTTTTGATATTTTTTTCTCCGATTTGATCAGATGGATATGTTTCGATTGGCTTATTTGTGGCGATGATATTACCGCCGGTCGCGTGACGATTATCGCATTCGTCCCCAGTTTATTCAGATCTGTTCCGATTTCGTTTTGGTTTACTCAGATCTGTTCCGATTTCGTTTCGTCGTTGTTTTACATTTTTGCAGATTCGGCTTATGGGCGGCGATGATATTACCGGCGGCGGCTTAGCGACTATTGCAGCCGTTGACGGTTATGAGCCGTTATATGAAATGCAGTTTGAGCAGTGGGTTGGTGTTTGATTTCTACGTGGGGAAAGTTTGGTGATGCTCACAAACTGTTCGATGAAATGCCCGTGAGAGTTGTTTTTTCCTTTTATTTTTGTAGATTTCGTTTGTCAGTGGTGGTTGCCAGCGGCGATGATATTGCCGGCGGGCATTGCCGGTTTATGAGCCGTTAACCGTTACATGAAGGTGGGATTTTTAACATTGTGGGAGAGTTTGATTTTGTGGTTAATATGCGATCACCATGTTCTTGATTGATTGGAAGGTTTTGTGAATGTGGGTTTTGACTTTTGATTGTTGGTGGAATCAAGTTAATTTGTAGATGGAATGGATCTGACTTGCTTTATTTACTAGATCGTGGTGATAGAACTGACTCCTAACGTGTATTAATACACGTTCTCTACCTTGGCGATGATGTTTTATCTGTGCAATTGGGTGGATGAAAGCTTACGTTTTGGCGTGTCAATAACCTTTGCAGCCATGAAAGGTTTGTCTTTCTATGGCGGGGCAATGACATTTGCAGCCATCAACGATTTGCTCTTTTGTTGAAACCTTCCATACAGATCTGAGCCGACTTGGAATTTATTTTTTTTCTTTACCATCCTAATTCTCTTATTGTAATTAGTTTAAAATTTTGTTTTTGTTCTTAAAACGTAATTTGTTTGACGCTAGGGATACAATTACAATCATTTACTAACAATAAATAGTGTAACTTAGAAACTGAAATTATACGTAATGAGACATTGCGATGGATTTACACAAAACGAACAAAGTTTCATGTTCGTTTAACCTACTAATATTATGACGGTACTATAACTATTTAGTGTACATATTATTAGACATCTTTAGCTGTTTATTAGTATACAATTCCAACCCCGCGGCAACGCGCGGGGTGGGTCAAACAACTCGTTCACATGATCAAAAGTTCAATATACTGTATATTTCTAAATGAAACGAAACGCACCATCCAACTCCGGTTTAAACAACTATTCCTTAACAACGTTTAAAAATGAAAAGCGTAAATATATAATACGCAAATATAATTTGATCTCAAGTGAAAAAAGGTTTAGAAATAAACAACCAAACAACACCCTGAATTTGAGTTTCATGTATTGACTCCAAACAGGAAACCATTGCTATAAGAAGGAAGATTGGTAGATAGACTGTAACTCCTCACTGGAGAACGGAAATGATTGGGTGTCACAGGATGTGTAATATGCAATCCGACACCACGAATAACTTGTTTTGCTTTTGCACATAATATTTCAGATTGATCAATAAAGAGCGTTGATAACCCCTTTGATTTGATCACCTCAAGGGCCCCAACCCAACTAGAATAACTGTCAAATCCACAATTCAAACAAATATAAAGATTGGGGGGAGGTAAATAAGGTGTTTTCTCTTGGTAAATTCCCCTTACAAAGTTCACATGTACTGATCAGCTTCCAATTCCAAAGTCAAACCAAATAAACTCGTCGGGACCCCGGGCCCCACCATCACATATGTATG
The DNA here is from genome assembly GCA_039602395.1 of Deinandra increscens subsp. villosa. NCBI lineage: Eukaryota > Viridiplantae > Streptophyta > Magnoliopsida > Asterales > Asteraceae > Deinandra > Deinandra increscens. The sequence goes on from JBCNJP010000025.1 coordinate 105,009,748, forward strand.
TTTCCCATTCCATTAAGTATATGGCTTATCTCTGTGAATGCTGGCATCCAATCTAGTTCCTCTTCAGGTCCAATGTAGTGAAGAATGACTTCTTTACCCTTGAGTAAAAGACTCTTGGAAATGACACTTAGTATTGCTAGGATGTAATAAACAGTTAACGGGTGTTAAAGGATGTCCGTAACTGGGCTAGACAATGATAGTGATCTGAGGTTGTAGTATTCAGGCCAGCTTGAGAGAAGGAGTGGGTTTGAAGTCTGGATTTTTTGCAGATGGGATTCGTGTGGGTATTCATCATCATTTAAACCACCCAAAGATTCAGATAGTTTATCTGTTGTAGGGAGTAAACTGGATGCGATCAACACCCGAAGCCTATAACAACAAATATTTGATCATTTTCTTATGTGAAGGAAACATTAATGATTCCACCTCATATGTGGCCCTCAGAACCTCAACATTTGGAGCATGAATAGTCGCTCTAGAACCCATCATTTTCTTTGCATCATTTTTTGATCTGAACATGTATAACGCAAAATCTCCACCATCCCCGCCTACGAACTGAACGCAAGGGAAAGGCTGTTTCTTTCCTGTCCAATCAGAATCTTTCTCGACTTTAAGACCAAAAAGGTGATATGGTCTTAGTCGCTTCCATGAAGGAGAAATGTTTTCAACATTCATTAAACAAGTTCCTGATCCTGGACCAAGTCCAGGCCCATAACCAAAACTGTTCACGATATCTCATAAATAATTTCTTCAGATGCCTATCCATATATGCAATTCGTTCAACTTACGATTCCGATTTGCTTTAAAACCCTAAAAATTAAGTCGTTCACGAATCATGACAGAGATTAGAATCCAGAATAAATATAGTGAATCTTTAATCAAATAACACCTAGAATGACCAAATTTCATAGCTACATGTCATGTCTAGCTAATCTTTCCAACTGAATAGAATCAATGATCAATACAAAAAGGTATAGCGGTGCAGCTTGTAACCCGTTTGACTTCTATTTCCTTGTAATTTGTTTTTCATCTCAATATATGAATTAATTATTATAAACTGATTAAAATAGCAAAACATAGGAAACTATTTAACCAAAGTGCTTCATATTACTCCAAATGATCAAAAGAAACAACTTCTAATTGGCCATGATCAATTCCACACGATGATTACAAACCAAGTAAAACCCTAAAAAAGTTACTGGATTTAACAATGTGGCAGCACACACGGTTATGAAGAGTCTAGCCAGGAGGCGTAATCAAGCCTACTTACTATAAACAGCTAATTGCATGAAGTTATTCCAATAATAACCTAATTATATGTCAATTTTTTTCCTATTTTCTTGGTGGCGTCTGAGTATGTATGTGTGTGTGCGGGGGAGATTGCAGGAAATATATGCAATGGGCTGAAACTTATATACATAACATAATGAAATCATACAGATGATTTTATGGAGATAAGAGATACAAGTACAATTTTGCAGATCAGTTGTTTGATGATGAAAGGCACAATTGAAGTGAATGAGATCTACTTCTACTTGTAGCTGGAAGAATGGAGTCTTTAGGGTTTGTAAGATGGTTCTGAATGAATCGGATATTAGGTTCAGCTGCAAGAAAGTATGTAAACGAGGAGGGTATGATTTTAATTTCAATCACAGAAGATATAAGGAGGTGGGGGGGGGGGGGGGGGGGGGGGGGGACTCAGATTGTGTTGTTCACTGGTGTGGGTAGGGTTAGAGTTAAATACGGGTGTGTATGCATATTTGATAGTAAATAGTTATATGTTATTTGTTTTTTGCTTAAAACATCTTAATGGGAGGTAGGTTACATATACAAGTCATGAAGAGTGTTTGTTTTTTTAATGAAGATTAAATGGTCTTAAATTTTTTTTTTAAAAAAAAAATCTTATATCTCTCTCCTTGTTTCATCTTCACAATCTCTAAAAAAAACCTAAAAAAAGAGACATGTGCCCCTCTCTATCCAATCCATTTCCACCCTTACTTCCACCCCTTCCCTTTGAACTCTCCGTCCTTTACACTAACTCCATCTAAAATATACGTTAACTTTGACACATGCCATCCACGTAGGAGGGCAAAACAGTCTTTTTACCCTAAACTAAAAAATCAACAATATTTATGCAGTCTTTTACCCCCATTTGCCAAATCGTAAATGAATATAGGCACTGTTTTTTGTATTTGCTGCCTCCTTGAGAATATGTATCCGAATCCGACATCGACATAGTTGATTCAAACAGCTAAGTAAATACTACACAACCAGTGCGTGAATCAATGAAAGAAGTGCCCCAAAGTTCAACACAAACCACAGATCGTAGCCTCCGGTGGTTGTTAGAATTCCCGATCGATCAAGATGGATTTGAATGTTCATCGCCCATTGCCATCTAGGGTTTATTGTTCAAGAAATCCCGGCCGTATGAAAAGTGACGACATATTTGAATGTTCACCTGTGCTGCATCATGATCATTTGACGGGTTGATTTTGGAGCCTTAATTATTCTCTGTGAATATAGAATGAAGAAGAAGAAGTAACCTGATCGATTGACAGGTAAGCAATGTCGTTTTTTTAAAAAAAAAAATTCCTCTACACATCTGATTTGGACAGAAGGTAGGATCAGAATCTGGAACATGCTCACGAACTAATAGTTGACCTTTTAAAGTTCAATTCAATTTGGAACATAATAGTTGACTTTTTAATGCTCACGAACTAAAGTTCAATTTGTATGATCAGTCAGTGGTCTGCTGTTGATGATATCGGATCATTTATGAAGATGGCGCAATTGAAAAGGGTCCTTTAACGTTTTGTGAACTTTGGTATGGAAAATGACCGTTTTGCCTTTGGACGTGGATGGAGTTAAGGGATGGATATTTTGGATAGAGTTAGTAAAAAGAACGAATAGTGTAAGATTTCCTTATATATCAAATTGAATAGCTTAGCTGTACACTAACAGCTAACTATTCCCTTTCACGCGTATTTTTTTTACTGGTTTTCATGGACGGTGCTCACATATACATCTCACCTAACGCTCATATCAACACATGCAACTCTCTCTTCTCTCTCTCTCTCTCTAAACACACCGACATCAACCCCCTCTCTGAAAATCCGGTGATGTCCAAGCTATCGGGTCTATGCTCCGGTGATGTTGAGCAACCGCTGACACCGAGATCTGACCCCCTCTCTAAAAATCCGGTGACGTCAAACCTCTCAGGTCGATGCTCCGGTGACGTTGAGCAACGACTTCTCTCTACATCACCGGAGAAGTGGGTTAGGTCTCCGGCCGGCACTATTGACGTCGTAGCGGCTGCCGGAAGGTGTTGCTCCGTACATAGTTACCGGTGAGTGGTGAGTCGATGGCGGTGGGTTTTGTAAAGAGAATCTACTTCCTCGATGGGGTGGTGGGGGTTTCGTCTCTATAACCCGTATCTGATTTCCGTTGCTTCGATTGTGCCACCAATGGTGGCGGTGGTGGTGCCGGCGGATTAGGGTTTTGAAGATACTAACTTTTAGGGGTTTTCATGGATCTGGTGGTGATGACGCGTGGTTGTCGCTGGCTACCGTTGTTTTACGGTTCCTCTTTGCTATGTGTTGTATCCTGCTGACACTGAGGTTAAAGTTAGGGTTTTCAGTGGTCGCAGATGGTTGCCGGATTAAGTTTTGTTGCCGCCGCCGGCATGGTATCTTTTGGTGCTCGCCGATGTGTTTGCTTTTAAGCTCCGATGGTGTAAGGTTTTCTTTAGCCGATGTTCACTGTTGCTTTTGAGATCTGATTTGTATTTTTGCGTTTGTTTTCAAACAAATTTCTATGTTTACTTCTGATTCTTTAAACCTTTTAACTGGTTCGGATCTGCTCTAATGTTGCTGTTACGAGTTTGGTTTGATTTTGGCTATGATGATGATTCAAATTGATCTGAGCCTATGCCGGTGTTTTCTCCTGTTGCTATGATGTTAACTGTTTCGAATGTGGTTGGATATTTATGTTGGTTTTGATGAAAATTCAGATTGATCTGAGGCTAGCATCTGATCGGAGTCGTTAAGGCGATGACGATCTCGGCTTTAGTCGGTTTAGATCTGTAATTTGGACAGGGATGGTTAATCGGACCTTAGTCCTATTTGATGTAAATGGTGGGCTATGCCTTACTGATTTAAGATATGTCCAGCTGATTTGAATATAAATGGTTTGACATTTACATGTCATAGTAAGGCTATGATGAGTTTTTCCTTTACGGATTTAGACTTAGTGGTTTTGGCAACGACACTATCTTCGGATTGTTGTCGTTACCCCACTTGAGTCCCGTATACGATCTGAGCGGTTACCGCAAAGATGATTGACATATAAATTGAGCCTTATTTTAATTTGTAATTTTTTCTTGAATGTGGTTGGATATTTATGTTGGTTATGATGAAAATTCAGATTGATCTGAGGCTAGCATCGGATCGGAGCCGTGAAGGCGATGACGATCTTGGCTTTAGCCGGTTGATATTTGATGTAAATGGTGACGAACCTGTTGTATCTAAGGCAGCCGGAGCTTTTACGCCTGTGATGGCGTTGTATGTTCAGTTTTCTGATGTGGGTGGATTGCCATGATTTTTCCAGTGACAAAATCGAATTTGTGATGGCTTTCATTTCATTAACTTTATGCTTAAAAGTATTAGTGCATTTTTGTGCGTGCGGACCCTAAGCTGTTGTTTGGGAAATAATTTTTTGCTTAAACTTGGCTCATGGATTGTTGGTTGTTCCTGATCCGTGTTGCTGCAAGTTATACAATCTATTACTTAAGCTTGCTATTTGAGAAATATTTTCTTGGTTAAACTTAACTCATGGTTTCCTGAGTGTTACTCTTGGTTTCTATGAGCCTATGATGATTTTATTTTGACCCTATGTTACTGTTTCAGAGAGAGTTCTTTGGTTAAACTTGGATCATGATATGTTGACTGTTCTTGATGGTTTGTATAAGGCTATGATGAAACTTCACTGAGCCTATGTTGCTGCAAAACAAAACAACATGTTGCATGAACTTGGTTGCTGATTTTTGTTTCAAAGTTAGTTTTCTTTTTACTTGATGGGGACTTGACATTCTTGATGGTTTATGAGAGGCTATGATGAAATTTTTCTGAGCCATTGTTTCATTACATTGACCCAATGATATTTTAGTTACTGTCTAATATAATCAGGCTTTGGCTACGTTATTCAGGTTTATACTACCCAATATTAAATATATTTGCTCAGTTATATTTCACTTACTTAGTCATTACAGTAGTAGCTCTCTTACTAAGCTTTTACATGGCAGATATTTGATGGTGATAACGGATGTGTGGGTTGAAAGATTGACCGTGGTGAAATACCTTCTGGCTTCCTTATGCAGAGTGAGAATCGAGTACCGATCATCTGAAAAGAAGACACACATGATTGTGCCTTGCGACACCACACACATTTAATCAAAATCAAGTTTCAAAAACAGGTAAATTGTTTGAAGTAGAATTTGACTTCATATTTTGTACATCTATAAACCATAAATGCATATAACATGAGAAAAAATTAAATATGATGATTCTGCAGTATCACCATCTGGATATGTTTCAAGTTTACGAACCAATACTTCAAAATTGCTCCATCTAGGCATATATGCAGTTTCAAACACTGTTGTATTCAATATTTTCCTCTACATCTGAATATGATTCTGGACCACTAATAGTTTTTTTACACACATCAATAGCACTAGAGGCCTGTGACTAATTTAGTTGTTAATACTACGTTCCGGTAACTTATCTTTTCATGGGGTGAAATTCATAATTGGTAGGACTTGGTACAATAGATCAGAAATATTATTGTTGTATCATAATGTGGACAGTTTAATTACTTGCCCATTAATCTGAAAAAACATACCAAACAAACTGTTTGCAAACTTTGTTTTTTATTTTAAGCAACTTTTATAGAAGTTAGGCACCACTGTTGTGTTATAATTTGCTCTTTATTTGATCTAAATTAATTGCATAGTTTCGAGAGGCAATGTAGTTCACAAACTGTTATGGGGATTTTTAAATTGGTCCAAATTTGATTTTGTGCAGGTAAAATATGATCAAAGAAAATGAAACAAATACATGTAGATTTTGCAGAGCATACCAAATGGTAATGTTTTTTTATGTTATTTTCAAAGGTGTATTTCGACTTCACTTCATACAATAAGCTGGTATCATCTACTCCTGAGGCTGATGTGTTTATAGGTATTTACTCTTACTACCTCAATTTACGATATATTATCTATTTTTCAACAAATATACATATTCTTCGATCGTGTTACTTATGCTGAAACAAAGATTTGCCAACCCTGCATTCGGTTAACTATAAAGAACCTAAGGCATATTACCTAAATAAAATAGATAGGCAATAGGCCTTATTTATCATTTGTTTGCTGCTGATTTGATTTTATAACCTCAAATAGATAACCAATTTCTGGTACCTATCTTCTAATTTTTTGGGTTTATCTTATTACAGTCTTTTAGTTATGATATCATCTAAAATATTTTGTATATATATGATTCTTTTTAACTGAGACATAATTCTTATGTTCAGCTTTAAATTTATAAAATTTCATTAAAGCCAATTCTGATTATAAAGTTTCATTAAAGCCAATTCTGTCTTATAAATATATTCTTGCATTGGACTGAAGTTTTTTTGTAGATGCAGTTATGAGCAACTGAAATGAAGGAAATACCACCTTTATAAAGTTTATACCTAAATTTCCTACTAACAGAACCTAGGTTATGTGTGATTTTAGTGCTCATCCCGTTTATTTTACTAATGTCTGTACTTTTTTCACAGCCTATGTGGTTTTAACAATGTTTAGTTTAGGGTGTTATATGTTTTAAAAATGTTTAGTTTAATGTTTGTTATGGCCTATGTTGTTTGTTGTACAATAAAAAAAATCATTTTACTCAGATATCATGTTATAGGGAGAAAGTAATCCTTTATTAATGAGAGACTATGTAGATGGAAAGAATATAATGGTATGTAGTTAGACTACTTAGTGACATTAACTTAAACTCTATGCCATAGATAGCTTACTGATATCAAATAGGAATACTTAGTCATACTAACTTTTACTCTTTATTTTTGGCTAAATGATGTGTTCGAAGACTTCTGTGTGTGCAAGAGTATATGGGTACATGATCAAATAGGATTCCTAGCTTAAACTTCATCCAACACACTTCAAAACCCGCACGTTTGCTTGCAAACCCGTCATAAATAAAATGACTAATTTTATATTTGAATTTTGTAAACAGTATATAACAATCGCATGTACTACTTATATTATTCACGCTAGCTTTCGAAGATACTCTTTATATTACTCGGCGCATTTCCGCAGCAACGCGCGAGTTTATTTCATGTTTTGTGATGTAATATCTATAACTATGGTAATGTATGCTGATAAAAAAAATGTCAATCCGCAGCAACGCGCGGGACTTTTACTCGTATTTGTGATTTACTCTTTTTTTTTTTTTTTTTTTTTTTTGGAACGCCATCGATCAGGCGACTTTGGTCTCACGTGTAAACCTACCCTTGCGGGGCTATGTCCAAGGTCGATTACTCGGACCTCCGTGAGAACCAAGACACCCCCTCCTGAAGCTTTCTCCTGGCAGAAACCCCCTCCTGGGACAACACTGGGTAAAACTGCCTCCCATTTATGATTTACTCTAGTTTTAGTTTTTCATCATAAATAAATGTTTTTTAAGAAATTAATAATTAGTAAGGAAGGGCTGGTACGTAAAGATAGATATTATTATCCATCATTCCTTCTGATCTTTCTATTTTCTTCTCCTTGTTTAATTAGGGTTACGTTTCCTTCCCAATTTCAGTCTCATGGACCAGCAGCAGCAGCAGCAATGGATGGTGATGAATCAACAACAGCAGCATAACTACAACCAGCAGCAACCTCCTTCTCATCAGTACGCATCAGCTCCTGCCCAACCCCCCGATGAGATCCGTACGCTATGGATCGGAGACTTGCAATATTGGATGGACGAACAATATCTCCTTAGCTGTTTTGCTCAGACCGGCGAGGTGCTTTATATATTATTCATATATTATTATTACTATTTATCTGGTTTTATTATCCACATTCATTGATTGATTGTAGATCGCAAAGGCTTTTCGTCTTTCTTTTTATTCGGTAAATATATATATTTTAAGAGATTTTCTGATGGAGAACTTTGCATTCTCTATCATACTTATTATTGCAGTTGCGGGGCAGGATTGGGTGTTTAACTAGTCATGATTTACTATTTGGATAATCTCATTTCTGACATGAATTTCCTTGTAATCAACTTATCTATCACTAGTACCCCTAAAAAAAAAGTTTGCTCTTTTTACCTATCACGACCGACCTATTGAATACTTTATGGGAAACTTTTACTACTTTACAAATTGAACACTTCATGTATCTGTTCAAGTGTAAATTCACCGTGACACCTTTCTTGAGAAGAATCACAACTGTATTCTTTACCGACTTTGTTCTATGTATGCATGATAAATTAAGGCCTAGCTACAAAGTGTTGATCCAACCTTGCTTGGTTCTTGCAGTTAGTATCTGCTATATTTAGTAATGATGATTAATGTGCTGACCAGTTTGGTTGTAATATATCTCTGTGAAATTGGAGTGTGTTGTTGCTTGTTATCATAAAGCTATATAAGAATCCTTTGTTCTGGCAGGTGGTTTCTGCGAAAGTCATCCGTAACAAGCAATCTGGTCAATCTGAGGGTTATGGTTTCATTGAGTTTGTTAACCGAGCAGCTGCAGAAAGGCATCTACAGGCATATACTGGTACTTTGATGCCCAATGTTGAGCAGCTCTTCAGGCTGAACTGGGCTTCTTTTGGCGCTGGTGAAAAAAAACAAGATGATACGCCTGATTTCACTATATTTGTGGGGGATTTGGCAGCTGATGTTACAGATTATACATTGCAGGAGACCTTTAGGGCTCATTATCCTTCTGTTAAGGGTGCTAAGGTTGTAACTGATAGGCTCACTGGACGTACGAAAGGTTATGGTTTTGTGAAATTTGGAGATGAGAGCGAGCAAGTACGTGCCATGACTGAAATGAACGGAAGATTATGTTCAACCAGACCAATGCGAATTGGACCAGCTGCTAACAAGAAACACGTGGGCAGTCAACAATATCCAAAAGGTACACGTTGTTTCCTCTACTGGCTCTCACAATGCAGTTTGCTCATTTTATTTGCTTGGATTTTAAATTTATGGCTTATTCATTTATTATGCTGTGAAATGATTCTTGTATTTGTTTGTTTGATTGCTTTCTCGGTCTCTGTGATATCAGATACTTTATGTTTGGTTTTCTTACAAAGCTTCTTATGATTTATCCTTTCGCGATTTTGGTCAGTTCTGTAGATAAACACCCACATAACGTCGTCATTTCCTTCCCCCATGCTTTGAGAATTATCGACATTAATGCAATTAAGAATTAAACTTGCAAAAACTTATAAAATTCCTATTGTCTCAAAGCAGGGAATCAAGAGGCTCTATCATATATGGGTCTGGCAATGATTTCTGCAGAAATTGTTACCCTATAGAAGGTGGCCTTGCTTAGGTCAGTTTTCCATTTATGTCATTAATTTCCCTTGCCGTTTATTTAAGTTCCTCAACGCAAAATTATGTTGTGTTGGTTTCTTTTTCTCAAGTCCTTTTAATATTGACCTTTTCTTTCAGTCAAGTTGCATTATTCGTTGTCATTCAACGCTTTTGTCCTTATTTTCTTTAACAGTCACTAAATCACTTTTATTTTTAATAAACGACCTCCCTTTTACTTTCTTACTTGGGATCTCTATCCCTCTTCCCTAGTTTTAATGTTTGCTTTCATTTCTTTAACTAGAATTCACCAATATCAGTTTTAGATTTCCCTTTCAGCTGTATTCAAGTTTATCTTGATGATTAGCTTGTCAGTTTTTAATGTCCATGGTTTATTCGTAAGATTCTTTTTTGATTATTTGATATCGTGCCAGACATACATAGCTAACATTTGCTTCACATGATTTTGGTTTAAGAAGTTCACCTTTGGTTTACATCAGATTTAGCTTTATGTAATTTAAAAATCGCCAAGAACCGTAATACAATGAAAACCATATTTGCAACAAAAACATATGGATATTTAACTCTCGACAAAATTTGATCAACCCAAAAGACGAGCAAGGGGATGAAGGGACCGTGGGATCTTTTTCCAGCCATTTGAGTAAATCCTAACCTTTGTGTATGGAGAAATGAACGTCCTTCATTGACTAGGTAAGATGAGATTATGGTTCTTAAATTTCCAACCAAGTAGACTCAAACACTAGGAAGTTGGAGTTCACTACTCAATGAGTTTCCTTGGTAAAAGGAAATAGCTTAAGTAATTTTTGTTTCCAGAGGTGTGTTAGTTATAACATTGACCTTCTTCACTTGACTTATCCGGAACCATGCATGATTACTTTTTCTGTTTGCAATTCTGTTTTGGTTGATAATTGTACAGTATCCTCGGTTTTATATTTCGATCCATTCCAGTTGCTACAAATGATCCTCCTTCTTTTTTGTTTATATTTTTTTTAACTCGGTTAAGTTATTTAACATTTCACAACTGATTTAGTGTTTGTGGTTTTGTATCCGTATATTACAATTTTTTGATCTCATCCAAATTCTCTTGGTGCATTCGCTCACTGACACACTGTTGGGTACCTTCGTAGTTCCTCCATCTCTGCAGTTACTGACCTCTGGAATTATTTGATATTAAACTGCCGGCAGCGGCATTTTATTGTCCTTCGAATGTCTTTCAATTATATTTTCTTTATTTGCAGCTTCCTACCCGAATTCTCAAGCAACGCAGAATGACGATGATCCAAATAATACAACTGTGAGTAATTTTGTTCATTATCATAACACAATATGTTATTAAAAAAACTAAATTTTAAAAATTTCATTGCAGATATTTGTTGGTGGGTTGGATCCTAATGTTAGTGACGAACATCTAAAACAAGTATTCAGCCAATATGGGCAATTAGTCCATGTGAAGATCCCCGTGGGTAAGCGGTGTGGGTTTGTTCAATTTGCTGATAGGTATAAATTCAAGCTTTTTTTTCGATTCAGGAACAAGAAATTATTTCTTTCTGTTAAGTCCTATGTATTTCAATGATTGTATATATTCAGAAGTTGTGCTGAGGAAGCATTAAAAATGCTACAAGGAACCCAGTTTAGTGGACAGACTGTAAGACTTTCATGGGGACGTAGCCCTTCCAACAAACAGGTTTGTTTAAATGTGTCATGAATATTTGACGCTTGTATGCTTCAATATCTGCCCACTCATAAATTAGCGGAGAAAACTTGACTCATGTGTTGGATTTTTTCAGCCTCAGGTAGAACAAAGCCAGTACACTGGTGGATACTATGGCTATGGACAGGGATATGAAACTTATGGATACACAGCAGTTGCCCAAGATCCTAGTATGTACTATGGAGGGTACGGCACGGGTACGGCAATACAAATTATAAAAAAAATAATATATATTAAAGATAGTTTAACATAAAACCCCAAATAGATATATATTGGTTTCAACTTCAAAATTCTAGACAATTCAAAGGTAATCAAATATCATTTATCAAATCATTTTCAAGCTCCGGTTCATCTAGCGAAAGATCGGCAAACTCCAAAAATCCCACATCTTCCATTGAGTCAAACGCATCTCCACCCACATCCCACATCTTCACATCATCATTTGGAGCCCTCGATAAAAGTCGGAGATTGTTGTGAATGTAAACCAAGTCTTCGGCTCGACTTGTAGTCAACCTGTTTCTTCTAAGAGAATGAATAAACGCATAGGTGCTCCAGTTACGCTCGGCACATGAAGAAGAACTTGGTTGTCCAAGTAATTTTAAAGCCAATGCTTGGAGAAGAGGAGTTTGTGCACCAAAGTTAACCCACCAATTTTTGGGTTCCATAGTATCCATCTTTGAAATGCACGTCAAATCTGCAAAAGGCCCACTCTTCAATGAAAACGAAGCATATTCATTCAAGACTCTACTATGCTCATCGTCGTTAGGAAACAATCTTCGAAAACATTTTTGCCTTTCATCTGAAATTTCCCCATCTCTATGTGGACCAACTCTTGTGTTATCCTCACGTAACCATGCGTCACTATAGTATCTACAACATTCAAAAGTAATACAATAATTCAATAAATACATCAAAATATAGATAACATGAAATTAATTAATTTCACAGTTTACACTTTACACAACTAACTGCATCTCGAGTTTATGGCATGAAATTTAATTGATTTCACTAGCCTAATTAACTCACAACTGTTCCATAGGAGATTGAATATTTTTTTCATGAAATTTAATTAATTTCAAATAAACACACATGTGCACAGATAGGACTTAGGAGTTAGGAGAATGATTTAAGATATATAATGACTTTAACAGTAGGAATTAAAGGACAAGTTAAGTATTAAAACTTTTAAATCACATACCTTGGATTCAGAGAATGAGCTAAACAGTGTAGAGGGGTGTTATTCTTCGCCCATCGAGTCACTAGAATTTTGTACACAACATCATAGAAGATGCTACGTTGAGATAATAGACGGTTTTCTTTTTTGTAGATCTCACCCTTCACTTTCTCGATCATTGAATCCCACATCTCATACACCAAGTGTAAGCACGGCTTGTCCGTATCACAAAATCTAATCATATCATATATCGGTCCCGTAAAACTTAGAATATACGATACTTTATCCCACCAATCATCATCCAAAATTTTTTCTTTAGCAAAGTTTGCTTTCACGGTGTCATGATCTCTATAAGAAGACCATTCATTGCTTATGACCATCTCTTGAAGGCTCCTCCTAATTAGTTTCAATCGCTTAAGCATCACTATGATGGATGCAAAGCGAGTCTCGGCAACCGAAAGTAGTCTCAAAGGACTAAACTTAGTGAAAATAGATAGTCTCATGTTGTGGTTCATGATGAAATTTTTAATTGCAAACGCATCTATTTGAACTTCATTTATCCATTTGCACTCCTCATACGTTGTTTCATTGGCTTCGACATACCTTGGTTGACAAATGTTTTTCAACGCAAGGTTAAGCGTATGAACAACGCATGGTGTCCAGTAGATATGAGGAAACTGACTGTGAATGATCTCTCCAGCCGCCTTACAATTGGCTGCATTGTCCGTAATAATTTGAATAACATTTTCATGTCCAATTTCGTTGATAACTTCTTTCATCAAATTGGCAATAAAAAATTTATCTTTTACTTCTCCAAAACAATTCACTGCCTTTATAAACATAGGACCACTACCGGAGGTAGCCATGAAATTGATAAGCGGTTTTCTTGTCGGATCGCTCCAACCATCACTCACAATTGTCACACCTTTTTCTTTCCATGAATACCTAACCGGTTCCAATAACTTGTGCACGTTTTCTTTCTCTTTTTGTAATAATGTTGTTCTAAGCTTATTATATCCCGGAGGTACATAACCATCGATTTTGTTGTCAGCCGCAAACTGAAAAGCCCGGTGATAATGCGGATTTCTAGCGAGATTGAAAGGTAGACCTCCGGTATAGAACATCCTTGCTATTTCTTGGTCTAGTTGGTCTCTTATTTCAACACCAAAAGCTTTTTGAATAGGATTTAAAGCAGTTTTTCTCTTCTTAAAACCCACACCGGCTTCACATGGTAACCGAACTTCTTTCGCTTTTGACTCGGCTTTCTTATCTTCATAGGCATCTTCTATCTTTTTCATTTCAACTTTATCATTCATTGTTGTTTTTTTACAAACACTAATCCCCATACCTTTTATACCAATTACCAAGCAAAATAAAACTTAGTTAATAACTTACTGAGTTGAGTTACTGCCATTAAAATTATAAAATATAAAACTGAGCTATTGCAAATTGCAATTGCAATTGCAATTGCAATGAACCTGTGTAGAAAACTATAATCTATTCACACATGGACTAGTTAATATCTTAGGATATATCAATGAAATAATCACAAAAAAACTATAATTACACAACTAGATAATAGTCGGTACTCGGTAAGTCGGTAACCATTAACAAATCATCAAAGATTCAAATCTAAAATGTTTGAATCTAATACCTGTTAGACCAAGTAAGTGTGCTTTAACTCTTGAATAAGATCCTTGTCGAGGAAGACCACAAAATTTACACTTGAATTTCCAAGTTCCTCCCGCACCACCTTGCTTTTCTAGTTTTTCCACATACGCCCACAATGGAGGTTCATCGGTGGTTGATGATGATGACGACCCTGGTTCTTCAGCCATGATTGACTGATTGTGTAGAAGATGAAGTGTAGATTGAATTGATGGTGAATGTCGATTGAAATTCCAGAGTACGTAGGTGGTAGGGTTTATGTGAAATTTGAAGAAAGTGAATGACGTCCGTGTATAATACTTAGTGTTAATGGGCTATATTGGGCTGGCAATCCAAATTAAAAAAAAAAAAAGAGGAAACGGACCGAAACGTCCCCGTCGCGTCCCTGCTAACCGTCCCCGTCCGACTGCCGTTTCCTTGCCGTCCCCCCATTCTCGGAAACGTTTCCCAGCCGTACCCGTGCCGTCCCCGTCCCCAAGCAGTCCCCGGTACGCGGTACGGTGGTTCCGAGCCGTCCCCGTGCATCATAGATGGAGGCTATGCAGCAGGATATGGTGGTGGCTACACACAGGCTCAACAGCAGCCACAGCCGTAGGTAAGATAACCACAAAGTTTAAACCACATTGTCAATATTTATTTTCTTAACTAATGTTAGCGTGTTGATGCAATTAAAGAGGATATTGGGTTACTAACTTTTTAGATAGAAATGGGTATGAACTAGAACAGGATTAAGAACGACAATGTGTCTTCTGTCTGAAATCTCACATAACAGAAATAAAAAGATAAGAACCCATCATTTTAATCTATAAAGGAAATCAATGCATCATCCACCGTGATTAAAACTGAAGGAAGACTTCATACCACCAAGATCAAAGATCTATAAAGGAAAGTTAAGATTTCAGGAAAGAGATTAAAAACCGTCCATTTTTTGTATTCATTAAATCTCCCACTACAATGGTATGAAGTGTTCCTTTAGTTTTAATCATGGTATTACAATGGATGAGAATTTTTCATATAGAGCTTTTACATAACAAACTGCCAAACACTAAAAAAAGTTCAAATAAAAGCTGAATTACAAGGGCATGCTCTAGAACTAGCACAACAAAGATTAGCCAATGCCATGGAACACAAAATGATGTCTGCCGACCTTTCTGCTCTCTTTGCCTTCTTTTTTATTTGAAATTCTGTTTTGGTCACCACATGCTTTCACATTTGGTAGAATACATGAGCTGAAAGGTTGTAGCAAAACCATACATGTAATGCTGGACTTTTGGCCCCTTTCCCCAAGTAATTCTTCAAGTAATTAACTAACTAATACTACTACTAACATATGCACATATTGTGCATTTGCATATGATCTGGTTCCTGAAAGCAATTAAGATAAAAAAAATGGCAATGGCACAGACACTAATGACTAGTCTCTAGGCCACCCATTGGAGTAAGGTGAATCCTTGATTTTGATTAGGGATCATCGAATACCCCTCCAAAATGTGACATGGGAGGTAAGACAACACAGCTTTGATTTGCTTCCATTACAATTTTGTTGCCACCATCTGATTGTTTCCTGCCCATGGTTACACCCATATCACATGTTAATAACATTGGCTTTGGTTCACAACCTCTGTTCTGTTTTTACTTAGCAACGTTTTTATATTTAACTGGTTACATCTTGCATGTAGAGGGAGCAACTCCTAACCAATTAACTGAAATTTGTCAATTTGGGTTATATTTTGTTGTTAATAAATCAACTTGCTCAAATTAGAAGTCTTGCCTAAAAAAACAATTTAGTGGACTAAAAATTGCTCTATGATTTCCAAAATATAAGGTTTGGGTAGTCAACCCTGACCTGCCCTAAACTTTATATGGTCTAGCCTGAAGCTCATTACACGTTCTGTGGTTGATGAGAGGACATGTTGATTGTATAGAAATTTTGAGGCAGGCTACATTTTTTGTGTTTACTTGATGTTGAACTAAAAGTAAGGTTTGGGTGTGCAGTGATATGGCATTGCATGTTTTGAATTGGAAGGCTGATCCTGCAAATGAGGTCTTTTCTGGGCATATAGTAAATTATCTGCTACTTCTTTTTTAATTATTTTCCATATATTCTGATTTTTTATTCTCTTAAAAACATTTCTGCTTGCTTGTCATCCTGATACTTTTTCTTCCTACTTCATGTGCTAATAGATAAATGCTGCCTACAAGTGCCTTGACCTTTTTTATTTTTTATTTTTTTTAAGTTTTCTTTCTGATCTCCATAAAGGATATGTACTAAAAAAAGAAAATTCATTTGTTTTCTCAAGTGTTAAGGTGTGCTTTGCTTTAGAGACTTAAAGAGAATTCACGGCACGTTCCTTAAAAAATATGCGAGTGTAAATCTGTAAAATTTGAGGTTTAATTGTGAGTAGTTGTGAGTAGAAAATAGAGAATTTTTTTTGCAAATCTGCATATTTGAGGAAAAAACCGGTGATCTGTTAAAATTTTAGGGATTGAAAGAGAAAGAAAATGTAATGATAAATATATAAAAAGTATTAATTAATTATAGTTGTGAGTGAAAAAGGGAAAAAAATGATAATAAAAGTATAAATTATAGGGATTAGGATGAAGAACCTGTTGTGAATAATAAATGTAAGGAATAATCTTACTAAGATTTTTGTGTAAATTTTGGGTATTACTTCAAAAGGGGTATTACTTCGGAAGGGTGCACGGTAACGTTGGTTTGTAAATGATTGATAATATGTATTTGAGAAGTTTTTTTCCCCACCGTTGTCAAGCTTGTTTTTGGCACTCAGTTTTGGAGTGTAGTTTTTGTTCAAGTACCAGGAAAAAAGGTGTGTTTAAGGAACATCATGGTCGTAAGTGTGTAACTCTTCAATCTAAGAGCATTTACAGCCAATCCCTATAATGGTTGTGAGGGTAAACCTTAAAATTTAAGGTGTAGTTTTGAGTGGTTGTGGGTAAAGGATAGAGAAATAATTAAGGACAATCTGGGGAATCCCTATATTTGAGGAAAAATCCCTATATTTGAGGAAAAATCTGGTGAATCTTTAAAATTTAAGGTTTGAAGAGAAAGAAAAAGTAATGATAAATGTATAAAGAAATATTATTTAATTGTGGTTGTGAGTGGAAGAGAGAGAAAAAATAATGATAAATATATAAATTATATGGATAAGGATAGAGAATGAGCTGTGAATGCTCTAACGCTTAACCAAATTGGAGTCGAGTGAACTAAAAAAACTGCTTGGAGTCTAAAGTAAACTAAAAATCTTTAGCGGTGGGGGTTGAAATTCATGGCACAAGCCTTCCTATTAACTTTGTTCAGTTTTATATATTTTACATTAATCTAATAGATTAAGTTTAATTCAACTTGTTTTAGAAAGTTCAACAATCAACCAAAGTTAATCCAAATCGTTGGACTTAATCCTTAATTATATGCTTAAGGTTTATGGTTATTAGATTACTAGTAAGAAATCTGGTGCTACGAGGACGATGATGATTTACAACATGTCATTTGTTTTTGTATTTGATGATGGCGATTTACAACACGTCAATCGTTTTTGTATTTGAAAGAGAGCTATTTTTTTTACTTTATATATTTAAATGATTAAAATTCAGTTATTACTAAGTAGATTGTTTGAATTTTTATTTATTATTGATAGACAATTTTAATTTCAGATTAAAAGACAATCATACATCTCCTACCTAAACTAATAAAGAACAAGTTTGTGCTTATATATTTTATGATATGGTAGAGATGCTGGTGTAATCTCATTAAAACATATTATGGTTATTAGATTATACTGGTCCAATCCCATTAAAACATATATAGGTTTTTTTTTACTGATGGATGGAAAGTTTTAGCTTCATCTTTGAGCTGAACATTGCGTTCATCAAGTGAGGAACTATGAAATAAAAATTATCAGTCGAGTAAATATGCAATACTTAAGTTCTATACAATGTAGTTACCTCTAAATTGGAAATATCTTTTGATTCTTTAACCTCTATTATCTAAACTTGAAAATGTTATAAGTAGTTTCTAAGCCTATTCGTAATAGCTCCGTCATATCTTTACCACATCATTATCACATTATTACTTTTCACCTTTACATTTTACCCCTTAAAACTACTTACTTAACACTACTTTCTATTTGAAATAATGTGTAATTAATTACAAAAAGTAAAAAGAAATATAAAGGTAGAGATAGAATAAAGAAAGTAGAAAGTGCAATGGTGAAGGATCGCGGGAACTTAAAAGTGCGGCTCACCGAGGCCCGTAGTAGTGTTCCCGCACTAGACCGTGGTCCAACTCATCAAGGCCACATAATGTAGTGGAAGAAAAGAGAAAAAAATAATAAATTTTGTGAGCGTGAAGGAAAGAGAGAAAAAATAATAAAATACGTGTCTGTGAGTAGAATAGAGATAGAGATAATGAATGAGGAGTGGTGCGTTAAATAAAAATTGAATATACATGTAGAGAAATGTAATATTATGGGAAAAGATCTTCAGAAAACCAATAATTATCCAAAAAATCAAAAAACCAACTTTTTTTTCTCAATAACTTCTTCATATATTAATAATATTTTAAAAGAATTAAACAAAAAGTCTATAAATTTATTAGCTTTATTTATGGGAAAAAAAAATTTAAAAATAAAAAGTTAAGTGATTTTTTATTAGTGCATCATGCAATAGCACTAATAGTATTGCATAATGCATTATAATTAAAACTACTTAAAAAGAAGAAACTTAACTTAAATATGGGTGTGGTTTATGCGAATAATGTAAAAAACAAAGAATTGATATTCATAAACCAATTATATATTATTGTTGCATAGTGCATTATTAATTTCAAGCTAAAATCCGAATTGTATTTAATTTTTTTTAAAAAACTCGAAAATATATTTAAAGTTTTTTTTGTTCCCATTATTCCTAAAATCATGGAAGAAACATATAAAGATGGAGATTAAGATACTCTTGAATGATTTTAGAAATGTAATATTATATTAAAAAATTATACTCTATAATTTAAAGAGAATTAAAGAAGCATTGTTTATGTTTGTACGAATTTTCAGGTTTCAGTCTTTATTTGAATCCGGAGAAGAAAAAAAGTTCTAAATGCCCATTGTTAGAGTCACGAAGGAAAAAAACGCCATATCCTAAAACGCCCAGAGTGTGATGTTTGTGGGTGTATTTTATGAATCACGGATCCAAAACGCTAATATTACGCATGGCCTTGTATAGTTATTTGTTTGTTTTTGTTTTAGATTTGTTTATTAGGAACATAATTTTTATCTTTATCGTCGCCATATATTGTGGCTGTAACCCAGTTTTAGATCCCAACCTATCGTGACGATATTTAAATTTTAAACAATCGAATTTTATCAAACATTCGTTACAATTAATGATTACCACCGCAAAATTTACTCTAAAATAAAAACATAAACTATTTTTTTTTTTATATTAATTAATTTTGTTAAAAGGTCGGCGAAGTCTTGGACGACTATTTGACTTCGACCGTTGGATTAATAGATGGTAAATTTACATATTTTTCTTTTGATTTGATTTGATTTGATTTGAATAGCAGAAGATGTTAGCGTATTCGCCAAGTTTCGGCGCCTTATTTCGTCGAATAAATTAGGGATTGGGATCGTCGTCGGCATTGAATGAAGTTGTGAGAATTTGTTTAGAGATGAGCGTGATCGGGTTTGATATCGGGAATGACAACTGTGTGATCGCTGCCGCAAAGCGTGGCGGGATTGACGTATTGTTGAATCATGAATCGAAGCGTGAGACGCCTGCTGTGGTGTCGTTTGGGGGGAAGCAAAGGTTTGTAGGTTCCGCCGCAGATCCAAAATCAACAGCTATCTCTCAGATTAAGTGGCTGATCGGAAAGCTGTACACGCAAGTGCAGGAACAACTTACTACTTCGTCAACGTTCCCTTTCGCCACCAGTGAGGGCCCACGTGGCGGCGTTCTGATCGAGTTAGAGTACCTGAAACGCAAGTGGACCTTTACGCCGGTGGAGATCTTGGGGATGCTGTTTAAGCATTTGAAACAGATAGCCGAGAAAAATCTCGAATCGGCCGTTGCTGACTGTGTGATCGGGATTCCGGCGTATTTTACGGACTTGCAGAGGCGTCTGTACCTTGACGCTGCACGGATTGCCGGTTTGAAACCTTTGAGGTTGATGCATGAGGGCACCGCCATTGCATTAGGTTATGGCATGTACAGGACTGATGATGATGATGATGGTTCAGGACCAACTGTGGTTGTGTTTGTCGATATCGGGCACTGCGACACTCAGGTCACGGTTGCGGCCTTTGAACGCGGGAAAATGAGTATACTGTCACATTCTTTTGATCCGGATTTGGGAGGGAGAGATTTCGATGAGGTTTTATACAAACACTTTGCAGCACAGTTTAATGAAAGATACAAGATCGATGTCTGTACGAATGCTCGGGCTTCTGTAAGACTCAGGGCGGCCTGCGAGAAGGTAAAGAAGGTTCTGAGTGCCAACGTAGAAGCTCCAATTAGCATCGAGTGTCTGGTTGGTGATACAGACGTGAGAGGAGTCATAACAAGGGAAGAATTTGAGAATCTGTCATCTGAACTGTTGGAAAGGGTTACTGTTCCTTGTGTTAAGGGTTTAAAAGACTCTGGTCTAAGTGTTGATCAGATACATACAGTTGAGCTTGTGGGTTCAGGGTCCCGGATACCAGCCATAACAAGAGTTTTAACCTTGTTTTTCCAGAAAGAACCAACGAGAACATTAAATGGTAGTGAATGTGTTGCAAGAGGATGTGCTCTTCGTTGTGCGATGCTTAGCCCCACTCTCCAAGTCCGTGACTATAAGGTCTTTCCCTGATCCCCTTTTCAATTAATACGCGTGTTATGTTGTTAAGCATTTATGTTGTGTCCTATTTAATGCTTAATTTGCAGATTGAGGATTCATTTCCTTACTCAATAGTACCCCCTCCACCAGACCATGAACTTGTAGTCTTTTCAAAAGGCGATCCATTTCCAAACCACGAGAAGATGTTATATGCTCGAAGCCCTCCATTTTATTTTCATGTCACATACAGCAATGAGACGGAGTTCCCTGCAGGAGTATCACGTATTGTTGGTCATTTTTGGGTGAGACTCTTGTAAATGAATTGTGCTTTTGCTTGTTATAATATGTCATGTTCTTTCCTTATGCATCTCTACTTTTACACTTGCTATGCTTTGTCCATTGCTACCTGGAGTTAAATTAAATATTTTTGTTTAGATTGGTCGGTCTGAGCTTTCTGATGCAGAAAATAAGGAGGTTGAATTTGGAGTGTTACTTAACGATCATGGAATTGTTGAAATTGGTTATGCGAGAGTAAGTACTGTGTGTTACACTATTGTTGAACGTGGATTAATGAAAAGCATAATGATATTGTCCTTTAACTCTGTTTGTGACTTCAGATACTAGAACATAATACTTACCGATGGAAGTTGATGGGCAACAGTCGGAAATTGAGTCTTCCATTTTCTTGCAATTTGGATGTTTCAACAACACGCGACGAGTTACATGAAGCTCAGAAGAAAGAAAAGTTTTTGGCAGAGCAAGATTTTAAGGTGGAGCAAACTAAGGAACAAAGAAACACCCTTGAGTCTTTTGTCTATGACACTCGTAGCAAGGTGCTTTTTTTGTTGTTGTTAGAATAACCTCATAGATTAGAGGTGCCATTTTAGTTCTTGGATTGTATATAAACTGACAGAATATGTGTGATTTAGCTTTCGGGTGCCTACAAGAGCTTTGCCACAGAGTCTGAGGAGGAGGTAATCGTTAACAGTCTGAAAGAGACGGAAGACTGGCTATATGAAGACAGTGATGATGAATCTGAACAAGACTTTACTAGAAAACTTAAACATCTCAAAAAGGTGTCTAGAAAATGTTACTCTTAAGCTCTTAATCGCTGTTCTATAACATCATACACAAATCTAATCACGTCTATTTTTGTAGTTAATAGAACCGGTTGAATATAAGTACCAGGAAAATGTTAGAGCAAAAGCGGAAAAGGCTTTGAAAGCTCGTGTTGCACATTATTGTCTGCTTGCTGATTCACTGTCAGCTAGCAAGAAACAGATGGTATGATGTAGCCCTTTTGTCCCTACATGCATTACTACTTCATGCACAAAAATGATACATTCTTTTTGGCAGGTTAAAAGTGAATGTATTAAGGTTGAGCAGTGGCTTAATAGACTCTCTCAAAAGCATTCATCTCCAGCAACCTTGTCAGCTTACATCAACAGGGCTATAGAAGCTTTTGAGAGGTTAGTGTTAACCGATTCAGTTATATCTCAAGTAAAGTATCAGTCAAGCTCGAGCATGATGATTGGCTTTAACAGGAACCTAATCTCAGTCAGTTTAAAAGGAGCCCATGTCAGGGGTTATGAAACCTATTTTTGGTTTCTTTAGAACACATAATTAATTTGTCATCTTATTGTGAGAAATTGGTTTTAGCTGATAACTTGTGGCTTTTCACATTACCTGCTACTAATGCTTGTCATTTTCATCAGCAATTGCAAAGACATGATGAGATCCAAACATTCATTCACAAGGCATGATGATGAAGATACACATTCTGACCAGGACCAAAGTGAGCAATCCATGGACTCGGACCAAGGCTGGACTCTGGCCAAAGGGATCAAGAAGTGAACTCAGGACCAAAGGGAGCAACATGTGGAGCCAGACCAAAGGGATGAACCTGTGGGCTCGGACCAAAACGAGCAACAATAAATCTTGGTGAAACCATATTCATGATGTTGAGGTATGCTACCTTTTGCTGCTTACTAATTTTGATTGAATACGTTTATTTTGGGGTAAATTAAACATGAGACTTATACCAACAACGTCCTTCAGTAAATTTGCATGATTGCAGCTACATTAATTGCATTTCTTAATCTGGAACAAACATTATTACACGAAATAATCCAATCATTGATGGGCATGTATCCTAATACAAATCATCGATCCGTTGACTAATCGAACCGCTTTCATTCCTTCAAAAGACTTTCTTTGTTTGCTTCCCATTTATCCAAGCGATTCTTACTTTTCTCCACCTGATTTTTTACCCACCAAAGTTAGTATTAGTCTTAGTATTGTTTTCAAGAAAGAAAAGAAGAGAAAAAAAGACATGATTAGTTCAGTAATAATACCTCTTTATTCCAGTCCGTACGAAACGTTGACCATAATAAAATGAGGGTTTGCATCCCAGTTCCTCCAATGATTCCGGACCATAGTCCCTATGTATGTATTATTAAGTAATTAGAGGAGGAGTTCATATTCTTATGAATGATCTCCGAAATGAAAGACTTGAATGTTAATTAATTGTATGGATGAATGATTATATATATATATATACCTTGACTCCGAGGTTGAAATGGAAGCCAAGAAGAAATCCAAGAGGAATGCCGACAATGTAATAGCATCCCACATTCACATACGCCACATAAGCTTGCCATCCGCATCCCACAGCCACCCCTTTATATATTTCGATCAGGCATTTATTTTCAATCAATTCAATCAATCAGAGCATTTATTCTCAATCAATAGTACTTTTTTTTTAACGGCAAATACCTACCCGATCATCTTCAATCCCCATCAATAGGAAACTTACCACTGGTGAGAAAATCCCCTGACCCAACTTGTAACCCCATTTTTATTTTTTTTGTTACAAGTGGGACTTAAACCCAAAACCTTTTGGTAAGAAGCAATAGACCTTTGCCACTAGACTAATCAATTAATAGTACTATTAATCAATATTCTTAACTACTACGTACTACTCCTCCTACATACCTGATAGAACAGGTTGTATGCCATTAAGAATGATGGTGATAGCCAATAGGGGGCAAAGATCGGAGACTGCATTTGCAACGGTTTCACCGCTAGTGAATGCGTAGCTGATAACATCTCGCACCGACAAAACAATCATTGCTTCCACTACAGCAATCACAAACGAAACGGTAGTAACCGTTAGCACTGAAAAGGAAGCAGCTTTTGGGTTTCCTGCTCCAAGCTCATTTCCAACCCGAACACTGCATATGTTTGGTTTTGTGTTCTGAGTAATAATAACTTCATTTTTTACAAAAATTGACCAATAGCGACTCACAAATGCTTACTCACAGCCATCGAACGTACCGTTAAACTGGTTTGTGACAGTAAATTTTTAGTGAGCAAAATTGTGATGGCTGACTTTGCAACAATTTCATTTGTGTCATTAATTCTCATAGTCATAGTTGGCTAATTTGTGACGGTTTTTGCAGATCACAATTTTGGTCTCGTAGTTGAGAACTTAATTTTTTTTTTTTTTTTTTGAAACAGCGAGAACTTATTAGCAAACTAGCAAGTAGCTGGTGAAAGTACCGTGAAATGTAAACAAAGTTTTCATAAACAAAAAGATACATCAAGTGTAATGCATGAGAAAACTCACCTAGCAGCTGCATTGAACCCAACTGAAACCATGAACAAGAGTCCATTGATACTCGAGCTACATAAAATTTATTCGAAATCAAAATGTTAATATTTAATAATAAAATCTTGTGGCTGAAACACACATGAAATGAGCCTCTAGCTAGAAGCTGGAAATAAGGCCCAAGCATACACTCAAAACACACTTATAAGTTTATAAAAAAACATGTAACGTGCGGGGCTTTAGTAGTTTTAGTCTATCACTTTAGATTTAAATTGAATAAAGCATTCATATTTTTGTAAAAGAAAAAAAAATGTGAAAAACAAACTGTGGGGCTTTAATGTTGTAACGTGCGGGGCTTTAGTAGCTAGCTTTAGTCTGTCACTTTAGCTTTAAATTAAATAATATATTTTTGATTTGTAAAAGAAAATAAATGTAAAAGACAAACCATGTTGTATTTTTTATTTTAAACGGCAACTTCATTAAAACCGGGAACACCGGAAGAGCAAGACGCTCTCAACCGGCTCCAAACAAAAACCATGTTGTACTTTTTATTTTACCGATCTGTTAAAAAATTAGTTATACCTTTTCAGAAGGCTCCAATCTTACATTTGTTTTACACCGAACCTTATTGGTTGATGGTTTATAAGCCGGAGTGTAACGGGTCAACAAAAAACGTATTCTGGCTTAGTCTAATCACTCTCTAACTAACAGCTAGGGGTATTTTGGTGATTTCCTGTAAATAAAATCTAAGATTGTGACCAAAACACATGCGTATGAAATCAAATGAAATGAGGCTGTAGCAGTTGGTGGTATTTATTGATCGATCAGTGGGGATGATGAAGGGGAACGAATAGGACACTTACCAAACGGAAAGGGCATCCAATGATAGCTCCGGGTTCTCCAGCAAACCTGCAATCAACACTAATACCTGAAAATACCATGTCTCCAGGCACAACATCACCGCCGACCCACTTGACAGCTTTACAAACTCCCAAAGCCCACCAAACGCCTTGGAGTTGAACCCGGTCCACGTGGCCTTACATCTGTCGCTGGTCAGGATGTAAACAATTTGACCGCCCACTATAATCCACCACGAGAGGCTTAGGGTGGACGAAGCGCCCAACAGCCCCCACCCTAACTTGTACACCGTGATCCAAGAAAGGATGAGGTGGACAACCAGGGTTCCCGCTGAGATATAAGCGCTGGGGGCCACGATGCTTTGAGCCTGAAGAAACTTTTGTATAGGGAAGTTGACAGCGTACGCGAATACTTGAGGAATGAGGCCGTACACGAATAGGGCTGCGGCCGCTGCCATTGATGGCGATTGCCCCAGTGAAATTAATATCGGCTTAGAAAAGACGTAGATCATAGTCACCGGGATGGCCGTTACTAGGAGAACAATTGCTGATCTTTGAAGGTATACTCCAAGCATATCAAATTTCCGGGCCCCGAATGCTTGACCGCATAGCGTCTCCACTGCACTGCCCATTCCGAGCTATATATCATACATGAGCACCATGTCATGAAATTAATCATATTTGCCGGAATTAATCAATTAATTAATTAAATTATAAGAAAGTAAGTAGGTATAAATTACCATGAGGCCATAAGCAAAGAGTTGAATCCCTTGGTTACCGAGGGAGGCGGCGGCGAGTTCCATGTTTCCAAGTTGGCCGGAAAAGATTCGGGTGGAGAGAGACATGGAGTTATTGATCATGTAAACCATCACCGCGGGTGCAGCTAGCTTGTAGAGTAGACCAAGTTCAATGCGGGAGGCGGCCCCAAGCCGCCTCATCAACGGGGTCTTGGTGTCCGACAGCACTCCCTCCAGGTCGCCGGTGGAAGCCGAGTGTGAACCTAAGGAGGAGGAGGAGGGATCTTCATGATCTTCTTCTTCTTCTAAGAGGAGAGGGTGGTGAAGTTCATTTGTTTGGGACTCCATTTCATTTGTGGAAAAATTATTATGGGATGCAGCTACCAACCTTTCACTTAACTGTATACACAGACTACAGCTCGCTGAGGAACATATATATAAAGAAATTCG
>JBCNJP010000025.1:105036892-105070466 GCA_039602395.1 Deinandra increscens subsp. villosa
CATCCCATAATATTAAAAGAGGGGGATTTAGTGGATACTCACAACGTAGATTATCATTGTAATGATTCACCATTTGAATGATAATACGAGTTGATCATTCATTAAATCCCCCTCTTTTAATATTATGGGATGTGATACGATATCAACTCTTGTTATCATTAGAAGGGTGATTCCTCCAAATGGTGATTCGAGTAGTGAGTATCTACTAAATCCCCCTCTTTTAATATTATGGGATGTGATGCGATATCAACTCTTGTTATCATTAGAAGGGTGATTCCTCTGAATGATGATTCGAGTAGTGAGTATTCACTAAACCCCCCCCCCCTTTCTTTTAAAATAGGATATGACTCAATATTCAATTCGTATTATCATTTCTAATGGTGATTCACTAGAATGATAATCCGACTTGTGAGATATCATAGCTCCATATCTTTAACCTTTTTGGGGTGTAACATGTATCTCAATTTCAAAATCGTTTCTCTAAAATGTAAACGCAATTATATGTTGATTGAATACGTTCTATGTATGTTAAATTTATGTGGATTATTGTGATTGGTTGTGCTCTATTTCATTATCTCAAAGGCGTACTCAGTAACATACCGAGTCGGGGTTACAGTAATAGATCTATTGGTTTGACAGCCCACCTGGTAAATTGAAACGTATTTACAATGGGTGAATGGAAGCCTAATTGTCGAGGGTTTGATGCGCTCGTTCATTGTTTCTAACTCATTACTTGTTTGACTATATATATGAATATATCTCATTAAACATATATCGCTGTTGTTGAAATTTTACATATATTATTTAAACTTGTGTTTACTCACCAACTACTTTTGTAGTTAACACTTTATCTTATACATGTTGCAGGGACCTATACTTGAGCTATGTTGTGATCACGCTAGGATTGATGGACCTAGATTAAGGACCTTAAATCAGTTTTGAAACGTATTCAGTATATTGATCTTATTTGTACAATATCTTTTACTGATTAATAAAAAGGGCATATTTAAGTATTGCAACTTATTTTAGCTGTTATGAGCATCTGGACAATCATTGCGCCCCGACATATTCCGTTGTCGGTTGGGGTGTGACAGATTGGTATCAGAGCCTTTGCTATAGGGATTTTGGTTATTAGAACTGGATAACCTAGACTATATGCCTTAGGTGTCCTACAAGATTAACTCATGTCTACATGCCTATTATTATATTATGTCTTTAGATGCTACTTAAACTTGCCTCTCTTAGATCTTACCTCTGCCTTAACACTTGACACACACATGTACTCTAATCTCTTCTGGCTTCCTAGCCTCTATCCTTAGTAATGGTGCCTTACGTGCCATTTTAGGATTCTGAAAATTCTGATTTTGAAAATTCCGTCGGAGTTAGATTCCTAGCAGTAGACATGTAGTAGCTGGAAGGGGGAAGGCACCGGTAGCCAGAGGTCTATCTAGGCAGGGATTGCGTATAAATCCTGATCAGTCGTGTGGACCTGGATGCCAACCTAGAAGTCTTTGGTGAGAGTGTTGGAACCTATTAGGCTAAAGCATGCCAATTATTGCTACAAATCCCAATTAACTCTGATTAGTCACGGTTGTAGTTTCTCAATCGAGAAACGAAGGCCATTCCATTATGTTTTACTAAATCAACATGATTTCTTCTCCATACCCTATTTGAAATCTCGTGATTTCTGAATTCAAATGTTCTATAAAATATTCCTCTTCATGATCCCGAATTGATTATCCTATCCCTTGTCTCCTAAACATGTTCCATCAGCATGAATCTCGATGATCTCCAAATGGCTCAGCAAATTGCTCAACAAGTGGCGACTGTCATCTACAACGTTTTCCAACAATCCCTCAACGATAAATTTGTCAACAATGATGCTACTGCGAATCATGCTTACTCTCCCAAACACTGTAAGGCGTGTAACTCTCTGAATTGTAGTGGCTCTGAAAATCCTACTGAACTACCTCAATCGTTAGAAGTCATCAAGTATCCCGCTGCCAAAACCAAGAAAAGGAAAAGGAAAGTTAAACATCATGCTGCAAGAACCACACCTGCAGAAGCTGCTATACCTGCTACTTCCGCTACTCCGAAGGCTCCCGATACTCGGCCAGCCAAGAAACCTTATACCGGGGCCCATCCTCAGTGCAACACTTGCAGTTATCATCACTCAATCCATGTTCCTTGTTGGTGTTGTCTCAATTGTGGCAAATTTGGTCATCTCGTAAATGTTTATCGTCAACTTCAGACCCCGATGGGTCAACTTGTTGCACCTGCTCCTACTCATATCCCTTCTCCTATCCCGATGCGTTGTTTCTATCTTTGTGGAAACCCTAATCACTTTCATAACATGTGTCCTCAGCTAGCTACTATTAAAGATCCTCTCCACAGTAATTGTCAACTTCCGAACAACTGCTGGAACTTTCAACTTTGATGATGTCCTCAGCTAGCTACTATCCCTTCTCCTATCCCGATGCGTTGTCTCAACATCACGTGGTATTTATTCCTCGTTCAGATAACCCGGACTTGACTATTCGTGGCGATAAATCATCCCAAAAGTTAGAACACGTGTCCTTCATCAAAACTCCTAAGTACTTACGCAAAGAAGTACGTGGCATTTCTATTGTTACTCCCGTTGCAGTGTCACTTTATCTAAACTCATTCGATCTAGTTCCCCACTTTGAGGAGAACCCAGTCATTAAAGATGATACATATTGAATGTACATCACCAGTCCGATGAACCTATT
Source organism: Deinandra increscens subsp. villosa (assembly GCA_039602395.1). Taxonomy (NCBI): domain Eukaryota; kingdom Viridiplantae; phylum Streptophyta; class Magnoliopsida; order Asterales; family Asteraceae; genus Deinandra; species Deinandra increscens. The sequence continues at coordinate 105,039,643 of JBCNJP010000025.1, forward strand.
ATCAACAATCGAAACCCCTAACAACCTCTCCAATCGAATTCAAGGAATCACATATTTCCCCAAGATTGATTCTTGTTATTGACGTTGTCCCTAAATCATTCTTCCTACACGGAATAATTATCTATTAATGATTCTTGAACTTTCTCAAACAATGATTTAATCTGGTATTGTTTCCTTACTTGACACTAATAAAGAAAACACCATGATATCCAATTTGCATTATCATTTCGAATGGTGATTCATTCAGATAATGATCTGCAATTTGATATCAAGTGGTCAATTCGTATTATCATTTGAATGGTGATTCATTTAAATGGTAATTTTGTGTTGTATCACTATCTTTTCCTCAAATGGATTAATCAAGTATCTCTGTTAAAAACGCTCCTAGGGGTGAGCAAAAATCGGGTAGCCCGCCCAAGACCCAAAACCTGGCCCGTAAAAACCCAAAACCCGGCCCGGTATACATAAAATTAAATGGGCTTGGGCCTTGATTTCAGTCAAAATCGGGCTCGGGCTTAAACCGAAAATACACCTAGAAACCCGGCCCGATCTTTCATTTTCAAAAACAAAAAGTAATTCACAGATTTGTTCACCCCTAGGTTTTATCCTTAAGTAAGTTGGCCTTCCTTATAGATAGAAATTGGCGTCCCATATTTTGCTATGATGATGCAAGCTAAAAACATGTTTAGATATTCTGCTGAAAGCACCATATCAGAGCTACACGAATTATCAAGTAAATAAACCGTTTTCGTAAGTGGTTGATTTGCAATTACAAACTTTCAAAGGTAAAGAACAGACCTATACATGATATTCAATGGTCGTACTCACGAAAAGAATTTGCAGTTTAATATGGATTTACTTTTTTCTTTTATTCTAATATACAATTATGTTATTTTAGGAAAAATATAACACTTTATCATACAAAATATATTGGGAAAGTTAAAGTACATGCGTGTGATTTCATGATATGAATCTTCAAGAGCAAGAATAAGACACTGGCGAGATGAGAACACTCTTAAATTGATTGATTTGCCTTCAAACATCATGCTAATGATGACAAAATTCCGATGTTGGGAATGTTCAGCTAGGCTGAAATTCTCTAAGTCAGAGTTCCGAAGGAAGTTACTCCGGAACTCCCTTCACACTAAATAGTTCCTCCGGAAGTCTTCCTAATGTTACTCCGGAACTTTGACTTATCCCCTGGTGCAAGTTCCAATGCAGAAAAGCTGTCAGAAAGCAGTTTTACTTTACACCATGTTGTACACTGTTCACCGATATGTCTGCTCAACTGTTCACAGAAGCATGCTTGTACTATAACAACTATGGAGTAGATATGATTTGTTTATTAAGCCTAGTAGCTAAAAGGAAATAAAAGAATATCTTTTATTTCCTCCTTGCACTATATATATTAGTTGTATTTCTCTTCTTTGTTGTTGATCGACTCTCTCTAGTTTATCAGCTGTAACTCCATTGTAAACATTGACAAGTAATAATATAGTAGTGCTTGGAATTGATATCTTGTGTTCATCTACTTTACTTCTTGTTTACTAGTTACATTTTCGATCAAAGCATTTTAACATTAACACAAACAAGTCTGATTCCGTCTTTCTTGTTTGATACATTTAAGTAACTTGTTTGGTTAGTTGACTCTAACCACGATCCTACAAGTGGTATCAGAGCCTTGGCTCTTGTGTTTCAAAGTTTTAAAGATTTTGTTTTCTAAACTTTTCTTACTTAAAGGTGTTTCTGTTTGCATTGGATAAGATTGTTTCGATTCTTGATCTCTGAAAATGAGTGAACTAAGGAATGGCAGCACTAACAAACCACCCACCTTCACTCCTGATGACTTTGATACTTGGAAACTCAGAATGGAGATTTTCTACAAAAACACTGACCACAAAATGTGGGCTTCCATTATCAATGGACCACAAGTCATTACCACCAAATCTGTAACCAATCCAATTGTTGATCTTATCAAAACGTATGAGAATTATTCTGATGATGACCATAAGACCTGTGAAGTTGACTACAAAGCTTTGTGGGCACTCCAGGCAGCTCTTCCTAAATCTATACTCATTGGCTTTTAGAGATGCAAAACTGCACATGATCTTTGAAAAGCTCTTATTGAAATGTATGAGGGAACAGATGAGGTGATAGAGAACAAGAAAGATATTTTGAAACAGAGATATGAAAATTATTGTCATAAAAGAGGTGAAACAATGTCTGAGCAATATTTGAGATATGTGAGACTAATAGATGAACAGCAGGGTGTAGATGTGAAAATTGACAATGCTGATATAATCAGAAAATCTTTAAGATCATTACCTGAAGTTTGGACTGTCTATACAGTTAGCATAAAATATAACAAAGATCTCAAGACCTTGAAATTAGGAGATCTCTATGGAATGCTGAGTGCACATGAGATGGAGATGAATGAGAAGTCTGGTGTACCATCTAACCAGACATCATCTTCCAAAGGCACTTTGGCCCTCATCACTGCTCACTCAGAAAATTATTCTGAACCAGAACCATATGTATCTTTTCCTGAGTCTCCTAAGGGACATGAAGTTTCATATTATCAAAACTTTGCAAATGTTGCTAACAGTTCTTATACAGGGTTCACTAGATCAGATCTTGAGTGCATTAGTGCAGATGATCTAGAGGAGATTGACATCACTACCCAACTTGCAATGGTGTCACTGAGGGCACAAAGGTTCTACAAGAGAACCGGAAGAAAATATAATGGAGCCAAGAATGCTCCCATTGGCCTTGACAAATCAAAAGTCAAGTGTTACAACTGTCATCAGTTGGGACAATTTGCCAGGGAGTGTTCTTAGCCAAGAAGAGAAAATGGTTACAATGCTGAGAAGAAACAAGAGTACACCAACCAAGCTCTAGTTTCATCAAACCAAGCTTTTCCTCAGGCCCTACTCCACCAAAGCCCTCTTACAACAACCAAGGCCATGCAACTGCTGCTGTAGCAAACCAAACTGGGTTTGTTGACTGGGAAGACGTGATGAGTGAGTTTGCTCCAACCAACCATGCCTTGATGGCCAGTGATTCTTCACCTGCAACTGCAGAGGTAAACTCTAACTCCACTACTGAACCTGAGAATGTGTTGTGCACACCTAAGTGCATTGAATTGGTTGAAAGTTACAAAAAACATAATCAGTCACTAATAGATGAAATAAGCTGAGAGAAGCCATATGCAATGCTGATAAATTTCAGCTGAGAGAAGCCATATGCAATGCTGAGAGAAGCCATATGCAATGCTGATAAATTTCAGATTGCAAGTGAAAAAGCTAAAAAATTATGGCATGAGCACACACATGGGAAGGGAAGGGTATCTTTTAAAAATGTTGAAAACCCTGATTCATACACTAGTCTTGAGACTTTACCCCTAAAGGAAACAAATGTATCCTTGACTCCTAACCCATTGGTAAATGGTCCTGTAACTAAGGACCTCTCCAAAGAAGCTGAAAACTTGAAAGAGAGTGATGACATGCGAACTAAAAGTTTTATTGGTTTTCCTGATGGCACAACTGTATCAACCAACATTTCTGCTAAGGTTGAAAATTCAAAAATTTCAATGTCAATTCTTAAAGTCACTAAGACATTGAGTTTAGACAATGAAGGATCTCACTCCTCAGAATCTACTACTCAAAAGATTGGAAAAGCAAAAACTGTTGTGAGTCAAATCAGTCATGTGTCATCAAAACAAAGTTCTCACAATTCTGTGAGAGAATGCATAATTTGTGGTGAATTAGGACATGTTGCAGTTCACTGTTCCTGCAATCCTTTCAAACAGATAATTAAAAATGTCAATATTTCTCCAATGAGAGATCAAAATCTGTTTAATTCAAAGAATTCAAAGGATAGCAAGAACATGTCACCAAAAAGATCACAGGGTGATCAAAGGGTTTTTGGAAAAACTTAGAAGGTTTGGGTTGGTAATGAGAAAAATAACAGCTTCTCACATGTTAAAAGAAACAATTTCCCTAAGGAACAACATTCCGCAGGAACTTCATTTCTTCCGAGAGAACATTCCTCCGGAAGAAGTACAGTTCCCTCGGAACATTTAGCAACAATAGGTCTTCTAAACCTTTAAAGCAAAGACTTGAATTTCAACCCACTGAGTTCATTAATCAAACACCCCAATCTTTCAAAGGAAATTCACGAGCAAAATCTGCTCCTCGTGAAAGAAAATAATTTTCTGATCAGTATGAAGTGCATGATAATCCTGCACAAGTGAGTTCCTACGGAACTCAACATCCTCATACTGAAATTCCCAATGCTGCTTCTCAACCAAAATTTGAAAATGCAAAACAAAGAAGAAACAGGAAGTATTGGGAAAAGAAGGCTTTTATTAAGAAACATGGTTTTCCCAAATGGCAGAGTTATAACAGAAGTATAAATGAGAAAAAGGGTGATTTTTCTGAGTATGATAACTTTCCTCCTGAAAACCAACTTGTTTTAGGAAATTACTCTTATAATGATGCCATGGGAAGACCCAAGACCACAAAGGCTTGGGTCCCATACTCCAACTGACCATGTTCTTTACCTGTGTAGGGGTTACCTAATAAATCTTAAGAAAATGTTTGGGTTGTAGATAGTGGGTGCTCCAGTCACATGACAGGTAATAAAAATCTTCTAGAAAATACAAAAAGATATGATGGTGGTCCCGTTGCATTTGGAAGCAATGAAGGGTATATTACAGCACTTGGTAATGTATCAAATGGAAGTTTTACTCTTGACAAGGTGAGTCTTGTCAATGTTCTGAATTTCAATATGTTGAGTGTATCACAAATTTGTGATAAGAACATGAATGTTCTGTTTAATGATGAAGAAGCTTTAGTACTTAAGCCTGGTCTCAAAATTCCTGCTGAAATGATTTTGATAAAAGCAAAAAGACAGGATGGCTTGTACTTACTTGATATGGCAAGTGCCAAATCTCTTGATGGCAATACTTGTCTGATATCAAGAGCTTCTATTGATGAGTCTGACCTTTGGCACATAAGACCTGTACATGTTAATTACAAAACCATGAACAAACTTGTTAATTTAGGTTTGGTGAATGGTTTACCACAAAAACATTTTAACTGTAATGAGCATTGTACTGCTTGTTTAAAGGGAAAGCAGCACAAGTCTTCTCATAAGTCCAAATCTGAAAATTCAATTTCTCAACCCTTAGAATTGTTGCACATGGATCTCTTTGGTCCTACAAGGGTAATGAGTTTGGGAAAGAAATCTTATTGTTTTGTTATCACTGATGATTTTTCAAGATACACTTAGGTTTTCTTCCTAAGAACTAAGGATGAAACACCTGAAATTTTAAAGTCTTTAATTACTCAACTTGAAAATCAGTCAAATTTTAAAGTCAAAACAATTAGATGTGACAATGACACAGAATTAAAAAAATCATGTTTTAAATTCTTTTTGTGAAGAAAAACGGATATCTAGGCAGTTCAGTGCTGCTAGGACTCCTCAGCAAAATGGGGTTGCTGAGAGGAGAAATAGAACACTGATTGAGGCAGCTAGATCAATGTTAGCTGAGTCTAAGCTCCCTATAACTTTCTGGGCAGAAGCAGTGAACACTGCCTGCTATGTTCAGAACAGGGTGCTTGTGGTCAAAGGTAAAAACAAGACACCATATGAACTTTGGAGAAAAAGAAAACCAAGTATTCACTTTCTCAAAGTCTTTAACTATCCTGTTACAATATTAATAACCAGTGAGAATTTAGCTAAGTTTGCTGAAAAGGCAGATGATGGCTTCATGGTTGGATACTCAGGTGTTGCTAAGGCATACAGAGTACACAACCTCAGAACTAAAATTATTGAAGAGTCAATTAATGTGTTCTTCAATGAAAAATCAACAAATAGGTTTAGTTCTGAACCCTCATGGTTGTTTGATATTGATTCACTAACCAATGCTTTCAACTTTACTGTTGATAAGTCTTTTAGTGAGTATGTGCAGTCCCAGGGGGAGAACTCAAATGCAAAGAAGGATGGCTACAATTTTGGTCATTTCTACTCCTCTGTCAGCACACAACCTTACAAACCACCTACCATGCCAACAGTTGCAATTCAAAGAGTTACTGATCCCACTCCAGTGAACTTGGTTGAAACTGAGTCATGTGATCCACAATCACAAAAGGATGGTTATGTCTCAGATACCAGTGATGATGGGAGTGTGCAGCATTCTCCTAATGACAATCTACATGGTGATCATGATGATTCTCATGAGTCAAACTTCTCTGACTCATCTCTTGAAGAGACCATCAACTCTGCTAACAACTTGAGTGATCAACATGTTTCTGCTGCAACTACATCAAATCTACCCCCTTCACAAAGAATGCCAGGAATTGAGCTTAGTGTCCAACTGCCCCCAATTATTCCACCAACTAGGCAAGTTCAAAGTCACGAATTCCCAAATTTTCAGAACACAAATGTCAGCAAAACTCATCCAATTGAGAATGTGATTGGTGAGGTGAATGCTCCTGTTCTTACAAGAAGCAAGTCTGCCGATGCAAATATCTGCTTATTTGCCTGCTTCCTATCTCAAGAAGAACCAAAGCAAGTAGAGCAAGCACTAAAAGACAATCATTGGATTGAATCTATGCAAGAGGAATTGTTCCAAATCAACAAACAACAGGTTTGGGAACTGGTTGACCTTCCAGAGTATGCTCAACCTATTGGAACAAAATGGGGTTTTAGAAACAAGAAGGATGAAAGATGAATTGTTGTCAAGAACAAAGCTAGGCTTGTTGTTCAAGGATATGCTCAAGAAGAAGGGATAGACTATGATGAGGTTTTTGCTCCTGTTGCAAGATTAGAGGCATTCAGAATCTTCCTTGCCTATGCAGCCTACAAGAACTTCACAGTTTATCAAATGGATGTCAAGAGTGCCTTCCTTTATGGAAAACCGAAGGAAGAAGTCTATGTCTGTCAAGCACCAGGGTTTGAAGACCCACACCATCCTAACAAGGTGTGTCAGCTGATCAAAGCTCTATATGGCCTCAAGCAAGCACCAAGAACATGGTATGAGACACTCTCAAACTACCTGCTTGGCCATGGATACAGAAGAGGAGCTATTGATAAAACTCTCTTCATCAGGAAAGTTAGAAAAAATAAGTTGCTTGTTCAGATTTATGAGGATGATATCATCTTTGGGTCAACCAATCCTAAATTGTGCAAGGAGTTTGAGACCCTGATGCAAGATCAATTTGAAATGAGTTCAATGGGTGAACTTAATTTCTTTTTGGGTCTCCAAGTTAAACAAACTGCAGAGGGCATCTTCTTGAACCAGTCCAAATATATTCAAGATATGCTCAAGAGGTTTGATATGCTATCTTCCTCTTTTGCAAAAACTCCTATTTCAACCTCTCACAATCTGAATTCAGAACCAGAAAGTGAAGCTGTTGCTCAGCACACTTACAGGGCAATGATTGGTTCTCTGATGTACTTAACTGCAAGTAGGCCTGATATTATGTTTAGTGTATGCTTATGCTCTAGATATCAGTCGGCTCCCAAAGAATCTCACATGAAGGCAGTGGAGAGAATCTTTAAATACCTCAAAGGGCAACCAAAACTTGGGTTGTGGTATGCAAAGAACAATGACTTTTCTCTTGTTGCCTACACTGACAGTGACTATGGTGGCTGCTACTTGGACAAGAAATTAACATCAGGAGGATGTCAATTTCTAGGAAATAGGCTTGTATCATGGCAGTGCAAGAAACAAACCTGTGTTTCTATATCGACTGCTGAAGCTGAGTACATTGTTGCTTCAAGCTGCTGTGGTCAAGTGTTTTGGATTCAGAATCAAATGCTAGATTATGGAATCACCTTTCTGGAAACTCCTATGTATGCAGACAACACCAGTGCCATTTCCATCACCAACAATCCTGTGAAGCACTCTAAGACAAAGCACATTGAGATAATGTACCATTTTATTAGAGATTGTGCAGAAAAGAAATTGATTAAGTTACACAAAGTTCATACTGATCTTCAATTAGCTGACCTTTTCACAAAGGCATTTGATGAGGCAAGATTTTTCTTTCTTATCACAACTATTGGGATGATGAACTTTGGTTAACTTTTACTGTTAATTGTTACTCTAGTGTACATAATTTTCTGTCACCTTAAGTGTTTCTGTGTCTTAACATCCATCTCTTCAAAAGCAAGAAAATTCTTTCAAGGAACTTTGGTTAACTTTTACTGTCAATTGTTACTCTTATGTACATAATTTTCTGTCCCCTTAAGTGTTTTTGTGTCTTAACATCCATCTCTTCAAAAGCAAGAAAATTCTTTCAAGGAATGTCTTCATAACCAATTCTTCACAAAAAAAAAATATATATTTAAGTTATGAGCATTTCTGAACATTTTGATATTCCTAAGTAAGTTCCGAGGGAACAATATTGTTCCGGAGTAACTTACTCCTGAGGTTTTTCCTTCTCTAGAGAGGTTCCGTGGGAACTCTCTAAGGTTTCTAATGAGTTTCAAGTGTTTTTCTAAGTGTTTTAGGTGTTCCGGAGTAAATTTGCAACTCCGAGGGAACTTCCTACGGGAAGTTTTTCAGGAGAAATGAGGAAAAATACTCCAAGGGAAGAAGTTCCGAGGGAACTTCACTCTTCCGAAGGAACAAAATTGTTCCGAAGGAAAAGTTCCGGAGGAACTTTAATGAAGACTTAATCGTTTTTGTTGAATTAAGTTGGACCCTTTACATTAAACATTAACAGTGACGGTTAACCGCTGGCCCCACTAACCCCACCTTTTCCGTTAACGTCAATTCTCTCTCTCCTCACCCTTTAACTGTCACTTCCAGGAAAACCCTTCACTTACGAAACCTAAATCCCAAATACTCTTCAATCGCTCTCGTTTCCTTCTCAATTTCAATTATGGTTTGGATCTCTCTGTCATATGCCCGATACTTTCTTGAGTTGTCGAAAGACTTGGTCAGATTCCAGTCTGCAACGAGATATACGTTTACCGGAGTAATATATTGGGATGGATTTGATGCTGAGGGGGAATTTCCATGATTAAAGATGCTGATCGTGTTTGTTTTCATAAAGATCAGAATGTTTTATAATTCGGTGAAGATTGAAGATTATTATCAAGATGCAGTGATGTTCGTGTGTCTTTACAATTTCCGGATACAACTTATGAAGTGAACCATTATTATACAGGCCGGTTCCAATTGGATGGTTGTGCTTGAAGCTAGGGGGAATTTTATTGGTTGTGGAGATTGTACAAGATTCGAACAATTTCCTGCATACCTGATGATTCAGTCAAGGGGAGTTTGCTAAAGATAGAGATGTTTGCAGCAAGCTGACTGAAGATTGCTAGAAGATCAATGTCTGGATTCGACAGTAACGTCCAAGGGGGAATTTGTTGATGCATGAACCTTGTGTGGCCGTTACTGTTCGAATTGTCAAACAGACTGATTTGTCGAAAACATGAACTGAGATCTGAAACCCAGCCGAACTCTAGGTTCGGAGTTGGCCGAACCTAGATGGCCGAACTCCAAGTTCGGAGGGAGTTCGGACAGGGTTCGGAGGTGTCGAGTTCGGACAGAATAAAGAAGTATAAATAGATTCGTCTTTGTATTTCTTTGTAAGTTTATGTCTTGTGTCTGTGTGTTGAGAGGGGAGGTTCTGTCCAACCTCCCCCAGAGCTTAAACGTTTGTATACTCCTTCGTTATGTAATCATTCGACATGATATAATGACAAAACTTCCGTCTCATCCATAGAATCGATCCGTATACGGTTTTTCAGCACTATATATATTAGTTGTATTTCTCTTCTTTGTTGTTGATCGACTCTTTCTAGTTTATCAGCTGTAACTCCTTTGTAAACATTGAGAAGTAATAATATAGTAGTGTTTGGAATTGATATCTCGTGTCATCTACTTTACTTCTTGTTTACTAGTTACATTTTCGATCAAAGCATTTTAACATTAACACAAACAAGTCTGATTCCGCCTTTCTTGTTTGATACCTTTAAGTAACTTGTTTGGTTAGTTGACTCTAACCAAGATCCTACATCCGATCTCGGGCTTTTAGTAAGGACTGATTACCCGACCAACGAAAAGACCGAAACCCGATTACTTACCTTCGATCCGGGTATCGGTATTGATTTATGGTCAAATTCGGGTTTCAATCCGGGCCGGGCTTAACCGGGTCGGGCCGGGTTGTTGAGTTTGCTCACCCTAAATGCTCCTCTTACATTATCATTGCCTTAAGTGGCGATGACTGAATTTACTCTAGATCATAAAGTAACTCTAATTTCTCTGGCCTGTCCAAGACTTATACGTACTACACCTAAGCAATTGTGTGTGATGCTAGCTTATCATACTTTTGTTTTTGGTCATAGGCATTAATTTTGGGATTTAGCCAATATCTAATCCATATTATTAACAAGACCGCGTAGATGAATTGAATGTGGCTCGCTACCAATTTAGCTCACCGGTACTCGATACGTTCTCTCGTTAAGAAACCTGTGATCCCATGTTATTGTGTGGAATGATATTCTTGACTTAATGTCAAATATCAGTTTCAACAATTTATAAGTAAATCATGTTACCCCCACCGCTCTCCTCATATTCCACCGATCTTTCGCCCGAAGTAGGGGAGACAGTGACAAATCAAATCTATAAATCTGATTGTTACGGATAATCGTGTAATCACGATCCATCATATCTGATTTTATTCAATCTCTATCGTGTTGTTACGATCTTAAGTTCATTCGCTATTATATGGAAAATGGTAGTTCACCGTAGGTTACTAGCGCATTTTTAGAACAGACCATTGGTTGTTGTTTGTATCAAATTGCCTATCACCATTGAAATATTCTTTCCTCTTATCTCGAATATGTCTTCAAATTTTAGGACGAAATTTCCTGAAATAGAGGAGACTTTAACACCTGTGTCCGACCCATTCGCAAAACCCAACTCAAATATGATATTGTCACGCAAATCAAAGTTTTGAATTAACGAAGATAGGATGAAATTTTCTGAATTATACATTTAAATTGTGTTCGTAATATTCCATGATCATTTTTGAAAAATAATAATAAATTTACAAAATTTTAGGTTAAACAATTTGATTGAAACAAAAATAAAGCGATTTCGGTATTCAATTTATTGTTACTGGGAATCTTGGGGTTTTTTTATCTCAAATTGTATAACTTTGAACGTCCTACAATCATTTTATAACATTAAAAACCAATTGGTTAAAATATAGATCAATTTTGTTAACTAAAACGTAAATAAATGAATTTACGATTTTTCGTGCAAATCCGGTATTAACCGAGAGTCACATAAATTTTAAAAATCATATTTTAATGTTCCTTAGTGTTTTATAAGGTTAATATAAGTTGCTCGTAAAAGTTTAGAGGTTATCGAGTTAAAACGAGCACGAACGATTAAATAGAAAAAAAAAATAAATAGATCAAATATTCCTGGACCCCCCCCCCCCCCGCGCGCGTATCACGAGGGGATATGTGTGACAATCCGTCTTTTCAGGTATTTTCCTGATTTAAATAAACCTAAACTGTTATAAATGTTGTGTGAACATTTATGTGTTTGACTTGTTTGATTTGTGTTGACTATAGCAACTAGGGTTTGCATAACCATCACTATACGAGCATACACTTGAGTCTAGACGTTTGATATTCTATGATTTTATGTCAATCATACGTTATGATTTCATAGGAATATTTTGCCAGTTTATGTGGCAATCAAACTTACGATTTTATGTGATATATATATATATATATATATATATATATATATATATATATATATATATATATTCACATGTTATTCTTTGATTTTATGTGATAACAAATTATGTAATTAAATGTAATGTTTCTATCATTTTATGTGAGTATATATACGTATCGTTATGATTTTATGTTTATCATTTTATGTGTACTCAATATATATATATGACAATGTATCTATGATTTTATGTGAACGAAACAAGGTTTATATTTTATGAACGTCGTACGTTAATTATATGTTAACAAATACACGTTTTAGTTGTCGTCCAAGATTATATCTGTTAACTCCGTTATAGTTCATTAGAAAGTTATAAACCTCGAGGGACCGATCTTGTCATTTCTTGAACTTGTTTTACATTCAACCCAACTAGAGGGACTACTCACGTATTTATGCTAACATCTGATTGTATTGATCACTCCCATCTCAATCTCGTGCTTTTGTAATCCTTTATGTCTTGGATAAGTTTCGAGCTTTGAACTGGAAAGTGTTACACATTTGGTTAGCTTTTCTACTAGTTAACACCATTGATGATGAAATTACCTTGTGCTTTAATCGCAGTAACAATACAAAGCTTTTAAGGGAAACACTATTTACACCCATCAAACGTGAACTTTTTGTTATCTACAGCTAATTATACCATCGATGTGACAACTGTAACCTCCCAAGTTAACTCCGTTAAGTTTTTCCGTTAATTCCATTAGTTCCGTTAGGCAATCTCCGTTAGTCACATTACAAGTAGTAACTAATACTTAACTAAACCGGATACGTCCACGACCTTTGGTTGATCACCGAACCCGTCCATATGTGTTATATGATTATTTACTTGTTACCACTGTATGAAGTAATGCAACATGCTTATTTAATTAATTGTGCAATTATGTGATTTATCGAGAAATCGTGTTTAGCTTACTTAGAATGTAAATTGACCCTTCCTTGGTGGCCAGCGAAACTACCTAGCGAAATTACAGTTTCACCCGGTAGCTAATGCATGACCAGTTTCGCGTGGCTAGCGAAACTGCCAGCGAAACAGCCAGCGAAACTAGCACCAGATATATAGAAACCCCAAGCCAAACTTCTCATTTTTACTTGCACCTCTCAACACACACACACTTCTGCACTCTCTCCATCTCGAGATTTCTGACCAGCAAGGAATCAGCACGAACCAAGGAGACCAGCCACAAATCACCATCCATTTGAGCTTGGAAATCAACCGTGAGTCCCCAAGACCACTTCTTCTATATTTCCCTTTGTGCATTACTTGATTAGATGACTAAACTTACATGCAACTGTGTATACTTCTGTTATAATGCCTAGGGATGCTAGACATAACATAAATTCTGTAACTTGCCATGTCAATATGAAGATCCATGCTAATTAGGTTCCTTTATGTGAAAATGTGTTCTTGATAATTTGATGACTAGAAACCATGTTTTAGGTGTTAAAATTGCTCACATGATGTTGGTAAACGTTTAGGTATGCTAGATATCGAATTGCATGTGATACAGAAGCTGTTAGAAAGGTTTTTAGTCAAATTTACGGGTTTTTTTAGCGACTAGCGAAACTGTGCCTTCATCAGGCGAAATTAGGTAGCGAAACTATGTATATCTTCATCCAGCGACACTATGTAGCGAAACTATAGTGTCGCCGGGTAAACCAACCAGACCAGCTCGAGCGAATCTACCGAGCGAAATTCCCTGAACGAAAGTTCAAACCAGTTTCGGGCGAAACTAGGCTAGCGAAACTGTGCCAACAGTTTCGAGCGAAACTAGCCTAGCGAAACTGTGTCATCGGGTATTGCCTAGCGAAAGTGCTGCCCGTGCACACAGCGAAACTACCTAGCGAATCTGCTAGCGAAATTGTGACCAGAATCCAAACTTGTGCAATTTACTTGTAATGATATGCCATGACTTGCATGCTTTATACTATGATGATACATGCTTTGACTTCTGATGTATATGAACCCTTGCGTATGATCATCCATCGGTGTCGTGTGTCGTTATGTCGTGTCGTGTTTTCCAACGTGCTAGTAGTTTTAAACTCAACCTTACACCTAAGACCTTAATGTGATTATTAGGTCCTCGTTAACAATCATAACCGGGTTTATTGAAGAAGTAAGCCGAGCAACCTAAGGTGAGTTTCACTTACTATTATTGTTATATCCGGTTTAGGATAATAACGCACAGATAGTTGCATCCGGTAAAGGATGGCAACCCAACGGTAAAGGTATTTCTTTACTTGAGTAATTTTTCCGACAAAATATCATATGTTGCACTGAATTGCTTTATTTATAAAAAGTCCTTACATTCGGGCCGTTAATATACAATAGCGAGGTAATGTTGAGTAGTACTACTGGGGATTGACACCCCCGCTCAGCGGTGCACGGGATGCACCTTCCGACTGGCGGTCAGACTGAGATCAATGTTAGCCTAACCACCGTGATCCGGATAGACACGGGAAGGCAAGATTCATAGGTATCCCCTATCAAAACGTTGTCAGCTTCGGTTGCGAACAATTCAGGTGGACATAACTATAGGCTAGCTACCTACGATATGGAATTTTACTGGTCGTATGATATTGATTGTGTTTTACCTGTCTTTACTCATAAACATTAGGTCTACTTGTGACGGGTAGACTGCTTTAGTGAACTCACCAGCCTTAGCTGACACTTGATTGTTGATTTCTTTTCAGGTCGTTAGGTGGATCCTTGGATGGCACGAGTGGCGGCAGTACTCTCTTTTGCAAACTTTTGGGAAATTCATATTTCCAAACTTTATGAACATGTCTTTTGTACATCAAACTTGTAATCACTAATGTGCTTCCGCTGATCTTGTAAACTAACTTATGTATCCGTGAAACAAACTTCCCGTCGCTTTATTTAAAAGTCCCTTATCTTTATTTTATTTACTGTTATGGCTTGGTTGTAACTAAAGTCTGGGATCCTGGTCTGGATCACACCCCACACGGTTATACTCCGTTAGTGGAAATTGGGGGTGTGACAGATTGGTATCAGAGCCCTTGGTTACAGCGAACCAGAACATTTTAAAAGAAAAATTTTCTAAACTGTAACTGTTTTAAAAACTTTGGTTGCAACCCGTTCCACAAAGTACTGCCCCGCGTGCTGAAGATGATCCTCATTTAGAATTCTTGTCTTGAGATGGTATAAAAACCTGAAAATTTTGGGTGGAAATTTTTCTTTTCACTGCTCATGTAAATGAATGCTTTATGTGAATTATACTAGTATGTAACACTTAACGGAACTTAACAACCTTCTAGTATTTGGAATACTAACCTTTGGAAGCTTTGCATTGATTTGCTAGAAATCATGCCTCCGCGGAGAGAACCCGAAACCAACCCAGGAACCTTTACTGCTGCACAGGTTCAGAATATGATTAATCAAGGGGTTGCAGCAGCCCTAGCAGCCGCTCAGCAACATTTCCAAGGTCAACCGCCTCAATGCACCTTCAAAGCCTTCATAGATTGCAAGCCAATGGTATTCAAGGGTGACGAAGGTGCTGTGGGTCTACTTAGGTGGATTGAAAAGTCAGAAAAGGTGTTCCTTATGTGCAACTGCCCAGATGGGGATAAGGTGAAATATGCTACTGGCACACTTGAGGATTCCGCACTAACCTGGTGGAATGCTCAGATTCAGATATTGGGGCTGAATGAGGCAAACGCCATGACATGGCAAGAATTCAGAGAAGCAATCATGGAGGAGTATTGTCCTCGTGATCAAGTCAGAAGACTGGAAGTCGAGTTTGGAAGCTCCAAAATGGAAGGCTCGGAAATAGAGGAGTACACCACCCGTTATCAAGCTTACTCCCGACTCTGTCCGACAATGGTGGATGCTGAGTATAAGCGAATTGAGTTGTATGTGGAAGGACTGGTACCACAAATCAAGGGTATGGTTACCTCATCTAATCCCACTTATGTGCGACAGGCAATCCGGCTGGCGCACAAGCTGACTGACTAGGCGGTGGCTCAAGGAACTTTGCCACCAAGGAAAACCCCAAAAGCTGCCCTTGATGGGAAAAGGCAGAGAGATGAGGAACCAAATAACCTCACAAATTCTGGCAACAACACTGGGAGGTCTTCAAACTCCCAGAATCAGAACAAGAAGTTTGATGACTCCAAGGGAGGTTATGGCAACAACGGTGGCGGTGGAAACCAAAACCGACAAGGTAACAATGGTCAAGGCTCCAGCAGGTACAGGGGAAAGTCACCCTACTGTAACAAGTGCAACACACATCACAATGGTGACTGTAAACGACCAGTTTGCGAGCGATGTGGTAAGACCGGGCATGTTGCCAAAAATTGCTGGGGTGACATGCTGAATAAACCCAAGCAGAATAATGAAGGCCCCCGAGGGTGTTTCGAGTGCGGAAAACCAGGGCACTTGAAGAAAGACTGCCCCCAGTTAAAGAAAGGTGGGAACGACAACAACAACAACAACAATGGTGGTGGAAATGGCAACGGGGGAAATGGTGGTCGCGGACGAGCATTTGTCATAGGTTCAGGTGAAGCAAAGGAAGATGCTAACGTGATTACCGGTAAGTTTCTCCTCAACAACTACTTTGCGAATGTGTTATTTGATTCTGGTGCCGAGAAAAGTTTCATTTCCACTAAGTTTTGCAAATTAATAAAGGCTAAGACGGAACCCCTAGGAGCCAAATACACTGTTGAATTAGCTAACGGTAAGCTTGTCGATGCAACACATATAGTCAAAGATTGTACCTTAGAACTCTCAGGCCGTAAGCTCGACATAGACTTGATACCTTTTACAATCGGTAGCTTCGACGTAATAATTGGTATGGACTGGTTGTCCATGCACCACGCAGAACTCGTCTGTCGAGAAAAAGTCATACGTATTCCCTCCGCAAACGGAGAAGTACTCTCGATTCAGGGTGAAAAAGGAGGTACTGTCTCCGGAATCATATCTTACCTCAAGGCACAGAAGTACCTTCGGAAAGGACACATGGCCGTTCTGGCAACGGTTACAGATCAAAGCCTCGTAGCGAAGAAAATTGAAGATTTTCCGATAGTTCGTGATTTCCCCGATGTATTCCCGGAAGAATTACCTGGTCTGCCTCCACATAGACAAGTCGAGTTCGGAATCGATCTTGTTCCCGGTGCAGCTCCAATTGCCCGAGCTCCGTACCGTTTGGCAGTGAACGAGTTACACGAGTTATCCACGCAACTGCAAGAGCTGTTAGATAAAGGTTTTATCAGGCCTAGCTCATCGTCATGGGGCGCGCCAGTTTTATTCGTCAAGAAGAAAGATGGGATGTTCCGGATGTGCATAGATTACCGCGAGCTCAACAAAGTCACTATCAAAAACCGATATCCTCTCCCTCGGATCGACGACCTCTTCGACCAACTGCAAGGGTCCAGCTACTTCTCAAAAATTGACTTAAGGTCCGGGTATCATCAACTCAGAGTCCGCGAGGAGGACATTTCAAAGACGGCTTTCAGAACGCGCTACGGTCATTACGAATTTCTAGTCATGCCTTTCGGCTTAACGAACGCACCGGCGGTGTTCATGGACCTCATGAACCGCGTGTGCAAACCTTACTTAGATCAGTTCGTAATTGTTTTCATCGACGACATACTGGTTTACTCAAGGACGAAAGAAGAACACGAAGAACACATGCGGTTAATACTAGAATTGTTAAGGAAGGAGCAACTCTACGCCAAATTCTCCAAATGTGACTTCTGGATCCGAGAAGTCCAATTTTTGGGCCACATCGTCAACGAGCAGGGTATTCATGTTGACCCAGCCAAAGTAGAGGCGATCAAGAATTGGTCTACACCACGAGCACCAACGGAAATTCGGCAATTTTTAGGGTTAGCGGGTTACTACCGTCGTTTTATTAAGGGATTCTCTCAGATAGCCCAACCGCTAACCGCTCTCACGCACAAAGGTGTTCAGTACCGATGGGGTGAAAAAGAAGAAGCAGCTTTTCAGACTTTGAAAGAAAAACTTTGTACCGCGCCTGTATTATCTCTACCAGATGGTGTTGACGACTTCGAGGTCTATTGCGACGCTTCTCTCCAAGGACTTGGATGTGTTTTAATGCAAAGGGGTAAAGTCATCGCTTATGGTTCAAGACAGTTAAAGTCTCACGAAAAGAATTACACAACGCATGATCTGGAGTTAGGAGCTGTTGTATTCGCCTTAAAGTTTTGGAGACACTACCTGTATAGTACCAAGTGCACAATATTCACCGATCATAAAAGCCTCCAGCATATAATGGGACAGAAAGATCTCAACATGAGACAGCGTAGGTGGATCGAGATACTTAACGACTACGACTTGGCAATAAAGTATCACCCGGGTAAGGCCAACGTTGTGGCCGATGCATTAAGCAGAAAAGAACATACAAAACCTAGAAGGGTTCGAGCTCTACAACTCACGATTCATGCTGGGTTACCAGATAGACTTCGGGATGCCCAGAAGGAAGCCTTGAAAGAAGAAAACTACGAGTCTGAATCCTTAAATGGCATAGATGGAACTTCGGAGGTTAAATCGGATGGACTCCGTTATTACAAGGATCGTATTTGGGTGCCTCTTCATGGAAATCTTCGGGAGCTGGTGATGGACGAAGCTCACAAGTCTCGATATTCGGTCCATCCCGGTTTGGATAAAATGTACCAAGACCTGAAAGGATTATACTGGTGGCCAAAGATGAAAGCCGACATTGCTACATACGTCAGTAAGTGCTTAACATGCTCGAAGGTCAAAGCAGAACATCGAAAGCCTCCAGGATTACTGCAACAACCGACGATTCCCGAATGGAAATGGGAGGAAATATCCATGGATTTCATCACAGGACTGCCCTCTACACCTCGTGGAAATGACATGATCTGGGTCATTGTGGATAGATTAACGAAATCCGCTCATTTCATAGCCCTCAAGGAAAATGACAAGACTGACAAGCTAGCACAAATCTACATTGACGAGATCGTCAAGCTCCACGGAGTACCCTTGTCTATTATCTCCGATCGAGACCCCAGATTTGCTTCACACTTTTGGAGATCACTACAATCAGCGTTATGTACTCGTTTGGATATGATCACCGCATACCATCCGTAGACGGATGGCCAAACTGAACGCACAATCCAGACTCTTGAGGATATGCTCCGAGCGTGTGTTATGGATTTCGGAAAGAATTGGGAAACTCACTTGGCATTGGTCGAATTCTCCTACAACAATAGCTACCATTCCAGTATTGGAGCCGCTCCCTTTGAGGCTCTCTATGGACGGAAGTGTAGATCACCGGTCTGTTGGGCTGAAGTCGGTGATAGCCAACTCACTGGACCAGAGATGGTGTACGAAACGACAGAAAGAATTGTGCAAATCAGAAACCGTATGAAAGCCGCAAGAGACCGACAAAAGAGTTATGCAGACAAACGTAGAAGGCCATTAGAATTCGAGGTGGGCGACCGTGTTCTGTTGAAAGTCTCACCCTGGAAAGGTGTTGTGCGTTTTGGGAAGCGTGGGAAGTTAAACCCCCGCTACATAGGACCTTTCCCGATAACAGAAAGGATTGGAACGGTGGCGTATCGTTTGGACTTGCCACCTGAGCTGGATGGAGTACACAACGTGTTTCACGTTTCTAACTTGAAGAAGTGTCTGGCTGATGACACTCTAGTGGTTCCACTCGAGGAGCTCCACATCGACGAGCAACTCCGATTTATAGAACAACCCGTTGAGATAATGGGACGCGAAGAAAAAGCGTTGAAACGAAGCAAGATCCCAATTGTCAAGGTCAGATGGCATTCAAAACGTGGACCGGAGTTCACGTGGGAACGAGAAGACCAGATGAGGAAGAAGTATCCTCACCTGTTCGATCAAACCTCCGCATCAACCCAAGGTACTAGCTAATTTTCGGGACGAAAATTCCTTAACATGGGGAGGCTGTGACAACTGTAACCTCCCAAGTTAACTCCGTTAAGTTTTTCCGTTAATTCCATTAGTTCCGTTAGGCAATCTCCGTTAGTCACATTACAAGTAGTAACTAATACTTAACTAAACCGGATACGTACACGACCTTTGGTTGATCACCGAACCCGTCCATATGTGTTATATGATTATTTACTTGTTACCACTGTATGAAGTAATGCAACATGCTTATTTAATTAATTGTGCAATTATGTGATTTATCGAGAAATCGTGTTTAGCTTACTTAGAATGTAAATTGACCCTTCCTTGGTGGCCAGCGAAACTACCTAGCGAAATTACAGTTTCGCCCGGTAGCTAATGCATGACCAGTTTCGCGTGGCTAGCGAAACTGCCAGCGAAACAGCCAGCGACACTGCCAGCGAAACTAGCACCAGATATATAGAAACCCCAAGCCAAACTTCTCATTTTTACTTGCACCTCTCAACACACACACACTTCTGCACTCTCTCCATCTCGAGATTTCTGACCAGCAAGGAATCAGCACGAACCAAGGAGACCAGCCCCAAATCACCATCCATTTGAGCTTGGAAATCAACCGTGAGTCCCCAAGACCACTTCTTCTATGTTTCCCTTTGTGCATTACTTGATTAGATGACTAAACTTACATGAAACTGTGTATACTTCTGTTATAATGCCTAGGGATGCTAGACATAACATAAATTCTGTAACTTGCCATGTCAATATGAAGATCCATGCTAATTAGGTTCCTTTATGTGAAAATGTGTTCTTGGTAATTTGATGACTAGAAACCATGTTTTAGGTGTTAAAATGGCTCACATGATGTTGGTAAACGTTTAGGTATGCTAGATATCGAATTGCATGTGATACAGAAGCTGTTAGAAAGGTTTTTAGTCAAATTTACGGGTTTTTTTAGCGACTAGCGAAACTGTGCCTTCATCAGGCGAAATTAGGTAGCGAAACTATGTATATCTTCATCCAGCGACACTATGTAGCGAAACTATAGTGTCGCCGGGTAAACCAACCAGACCAGCTCGAGCGAATCTACCGAGCGAAATTCCCTGAACGAAAGTTCAAACCAGTTTCGGGCGAAACTAGGCTAGCGAAACTGTGCCAACAGTTTCGAGCGAAACTAGCCTAGCGAAACTGTGTCATCGGGTATTGCCTAACGAAAAACACTTTTGCACTTAAATAACCATCCCAAACACCCTCTAAAATTATATAATTATATTGATACGAGTAGGCGACCCCTCCCGCGCATTGCAACGGATCGCCACTTTTTGTACATCTTGCTTTCGTTTAGTAAATAGGCATAGATACGATTCGTAGGATTTGTGATATTACAAAACTATTGTATATTTACAAAAGATTACATAGTAATTGCTAAGTAGAAAGTGTTTACAAAAGTTCATGTTAGTACATATGTATTTCTTGCTTCATACATATAGCTGCTTCATAGTTGCTTGATCAAAAACTTGGTTGATACATATACTTGCTCCTTAGTTACTTACGTGACTGCTGTCCATCTTAAAAAAAACCTGTACTTTTAAGAGTGGGCGGTGTGGGGGATAATTTTTTTAGGATGAGTAAATTGGGATAAGTTTTTTGGCCAATAGGAGAGTTCCACCAGGAGAGAGAAAAAAGAATATGCCTTTTGTGTTTTTTGCATGGTATGGGCGGAATAAGTTGGGTGGGATAAGTAAAAAAATTGCTACTAGCCGTTGGCTAGTAGCCAACGACTAGCCGTTGGCTAGTAGCCAACGACTAGCAGCCAACGACTAGCCGTTGGCTAGTAGCCAACGACTAGCCGTTGACTAGTAGCCAACGTTCAAAAAAAATAAAAAACGGTCGAAAACCCCCAACGGTCCTCGGCAAACCTCGGAAAGTAAATGTCGTTGTTTCCAAAATGGTTGCCGAAAATGTTGGTTGCCGAGGATATGGTATACATGCCGATTTTGCCGATTTTTACCCCCTTGCCGAAAACCACTTTGCCAAAAAAATTAACCCCCACACCGCCCACCCTAAAGGTATTTTGTTATCACATTTAGTGATTTTAAGGGTGGGCGGTGTGGGGGATAAATTTTTTAGGATGAGTAAATTGAGATAAGTTTTTTGGCCAGTAGGAGAGTGTCACCAGGAGAGAGAAAAAAGAATATGCATTTTGTGTTTTTTGCATGTAATGGGTGAGATAAGTTGGGTGGATAAGTAAAAAAATAATAATAAATGCTACTAGCCGTTGGCTAGTAGCCAACGTTCAAAAAAACGGTTGAAAACCCCACCGGTCCTCGGCAAACCTCGGCAAGTAAATGCCATTTTTTTTCCAAAATGGTTGCCGAAAATGTTGGTTGCCGAGGATATGGTATACATGCCGATTTTGCCGATTTTGCCGATTTTTACCCCCTTATCGAAAACCATTTTGCCGAAAAAATTAACCCCCACACCGCCCACCCTAAGAGAGAGGAATCTTCATACATATACTTGTTCAATAGTTGCTTACTTTGTCGGCCAATGTAAATAGAGGAGAAGGGCCGAAAAACACAGAAAAAGGGAGGGAGGGATGATCGGAGAGGGAGGGCAGCGGTGCTAGGGCCGGCTGCGGCTAGGGTTGGAGGAGAGGGGTTGTCGAAAATTTTGGGGAGAGGGAGATTGAGGGAATCACGAAACGATCATGATACCTTTTTAGTTTGTGAAAGTTGCCTCTCCATATTATTTCACACGTATATATAATTACAGAGTTTACACATTGCACCCTATACTCTATACAATATACAATCTAGTCTAATACTAACTGTTTACTTGACTGTCCATCTTCAAAAAAAAAACCTTGCATAAGTACATGTATTTTCTTATCATATTAACGAGACGTAGACCCCCCCGCGCGTTGCGGCGGGGTTTACTAAATGAACAACTAAAGCGACGGAAAGACGAAGTAAAAAATGATGTATGAAGAAGCAATACATGCTTAAACATTAATTTATGATAAGCAGCCTAAGCATCCCCATGAGATCGGCCACCTGCTTATGATGAGTGCTAAAAGTTAATTGTTGATGTGAAGAATAAATTGATAATAAATCTTAATAGATGGTGACCCGCCCGCGCGTTGTGGCGGGCCACCCTAGTAGTTGCCGCTGGTGAAGTAAATCCCATCGCAACCGGTTAACAAAACTATCATGTTGTTCCTAATATATAGCTTAGCAAGTATTTAGTAAACAAAAGGGACAGTGATCAAATGACTGCATATATTCAACTTAACATTACCATTTAGGCCAACGGCTATAATAACATATCACAATTGTTAGAAGGGAGAAGTAGCATACAATCGATGTTTTTTTGGCAACGACACGTCCTAATCCAGTTTAAAGGGACTTCTCCAGCTAGTGTGATACTTAAATAATGGAGCTCCGCCCTCCTCAAACGTCTGTTTTTCATGATAAAATCATGTCAAAATCCAAGTAGTAATGAAGAATACAGGATAACAGACATAAGAAAAGTTAAATGACAAAGAAAGGAATCAATATACACAACTGTTGCAAATAAGAAACCAACCTTTGTTTATGGTTTTGTGAAGGCCCACCAAATGCACATCAAACTACTTGAGAACCACATACATAAGCCATCTAAAAACAATAAGAAATACTTTAGTTTGTTAACTAAAGTCCACAGCAGAATAGACTTATATCCTATACATGTTTGTTTTTGTGGAGATGAAGACATGCACATTTTGTAACTGGAGTTTAAAAGTAAATGTTGCAACCTGCATATTTTTAATCAATCATTGCCAGATAGTATTGATATAAAATTAGTTTGTGTACCTTGTATTCCTCAGCTTCTTTCACCTTTAAATCAGCAAGTGTAAAGCCGGTTTCTGCACGTGCCTCTGTTAGTTGTAGGCTGTAGTAAGTAGTTGGCCTTCCTTGCATGCTTCTGATACTGTATAAGGTAAATGTTTGTTAGTTGTAAATGCCCGTAAAGATGTTAATTCTTGTGCAGGTTCTTATGAAAACTATTTGATTTTAAATTTCATATAGATTAGTAACTGAATAGTAACTATGTTGTTCTTAAAGGGAAATGAGATATCAAAAGTTCAGTGTGGGACCTTTTATATAGTTGGACTTGTAATATCATAGATATTTATAAAATTATATTTGAGTACGTAGGTTTGTACCTGCTGGCAATTTCTTAAAAGTTGTGTACAGGTGGGTCAATGCATGTGACAGTGACATCTGTCGACTCTAGCTGCAGGCAGCCTGTGTCATTTAGATTGGATTTCATTAGCAATACTTTAGTTGCGAGAACTTATGTTACTAATAGAAACATACCTAGGTATTCGGTGACCTTTACTGATTCGACTGCCAGGATCTTCCCAATTACATTCTCTTCATTGAATGAAAGAGCAATTGCCTCCCATAAAGTCACAACAATCTGGTTACCATTGCAGGATATCGTTGTTATTGTGAGTTAGTTGTTTAGCTAAAGTATTGCTATTTATTGAAATGTATTTTTGCTTATCAGTGAGTACATACCTCTGGTCCAGGAGGGTTAACTTCAGCATTGTGCAGTTCTTTTTTTTGTGTACCCCTGTTGAACTCTCAACATGTCCCAGGTAGTTTGTGTGGAACGTGTTTAAGCACAAATAAGATTTAAAAATTCAAACAGATTTTAAGGAAAAGGCTGTAAAAAAATAACATAAGAACACAAACAACTAATAGAAAGTATTTCAACTAAAACCAAACTGACAAAAAATAAAAGACAACAACCAAGTCATATTTAAAACATAACAACTCCTGTCAAACCAAAACCAAAACATAAAATTTAACTTACTATCAACCTGTGCATCCAACCATTTTTTAAAATATGCACATGGGCAGCCATTTCGGGTATAAACAACAAATGACCACCAATAAGATTAAAAAATCGCTTACTACTGATTAAACATTTTTCAAATAGATAATTAAGCCCAAAGAAGATTTAAAAATCTGAACAGATTTTCATATTTTAAGGAAAAGGTTGATAAAAAATAAAAAGAGCAGAAAAATTGATGTGAGAAACACAGGGGCTTCATGTTAGACCAACACCTAAACATGTCACCTAAAGAAATCTATAGAAATTTATATTAAAACCAACTAACTTTCATCATAGTACACCAAACCAATGCATAACTGTAAAATTCATGTAAAAATAACAGCTTTTAAAATAAGCACATGGGCTCCATTTGTGGTATAAACAGACAAATGACCACAAATTTAAAAAAAAAGTATTTAAAAACTACGACAAATGAATAAAAAATGTTTGATACCATAAGTTGTTTCTGATTAATAGTACTTAAAAGAAAATACAATTGATCAGAAATAACAGTTAGAAGGTAAAAAAAAATACTTTTAGAGGCAAACTGATGGCCATTGAAATAAAAATAAAAAATGATATATTGAAAGAGCAAAGAAGGAATAAATTACCAAAATTCAGGTTAGGATGTGCACACATGTATATTAAAACCATAACTGGTGAATGAAAAAGATAGACTACCTACCAGTGTGTAACGCGTTTCTGCCTTTGAACCTTTCTTCGAGTACATCGAAGGGAGCAAAGTCGAAATAGAACCTCGGGATGTCCCTGTCAGAAAGTGGTGTGATCACGACCCTGTGTGCAAGCACTATAGAAGCAGGATGGTCAACCACTCTTCCAGTTGGGCGCGGCACGGTACATACGTGGCGAGTAATGAGTAACATTTGTATAGCTTCATGAGAGAATCGATTTTCTTATCATTTATCTCGATCTTCGTCTCTATGGCGGCTCCCTGCTTGAGTTTATAATCGAAGTATCATGAATAAGAATAGATGTTTTACCGATTCTGCTTGATGTATACATGTTAGTTACGTACCGTTGCATCAATGAGTGGGCAATACTTGTCTTTGGTTTCTTGTGAACCAACATAGCGAGTGTACTCTCTTATCATACACACCTCTAACGGGAACAACTTGTGCCTAGGATTTATGTCTGCTATGCTTTTGGAAGTCATTGCGGACTGATCCTGTTTAGGGCTGCAAAGAATATGATTTGTATATATTATATATAATTTGGTCATTTGCTTTTGCCACAAATATGATTTATTAGCAAGAAGCCTTAAATAGGCATAGACACCTGCAGCATATTGATTTATACATAAGTCTTGCACATGAAAGAAAATGCAACATATTTTTTATTAGCTATGAACAATAAGTTTTAGGAAGTCCCAATATAACGAAACAAATCACACCAAAAGAACACAAAACAGAAGAAACCTAAGCAAAACCAAACTTAGTAGGTAAACACTCCTTTAATGAGACCATTAGCCAATAAAAACTCCTTTCCAAGACAACTACATCCTAAATAACTCAAACCATCTCATTCAAAAGTAAAGCGAACAACTGCAACCGCTTTATAAATGTTGAGTGATTCTGATTTTAATTTCTTTAATAGATTCTAATCCTTTATAAGCATCATGTGAACCAAATACATGAATGATAAAGGTTTCATTTGTGAACATTACTTACCAAAGTAGTCTACAATTCTATATCTATAATAAACCATCTCACTCAAAACTAAAGCGAGAGAGGTCACACCAAAATAATACAAAATAGAACAAACCTAAGCAAAACCAAACTCGGTAATACCCAAAAATGGAACATATACATAACAATTGTCCGAAAACAGAACACCAAGGGCAATTAAAACACTATTAATGTTACAATTGCAGATTCATATATGCAACGATGTAGAAAGTATAACAATTGTCCGAAAACAGAACACCAAGGGCTATTAAAACATTATTAATGTTACAAATGCAAATTCATATATGCAACGGTGTAAGCAAACGATGTAGAAAGTATAACAATTGTCCGAAAACAGAACACCAAGGGCTATTAAAACATTATTAATGTTACAAATGCAAATTCATATATGCAACGGTGTAAGCGTAGGTAAAGCAACGGAAGAAACAGATTTCTAAAACTTACCAACAGTATAATGAAAACCAACAAACTGATCACCTGCATAAAAGAACAAAAAATATGATCAAGAAACAAAAATCAGTAGCAAGTAAAGAAAAATGGATGCGGCTTAAACATAGTCACAATTGTCGCAATATGAATAGCAAAGAAAACCACATGCAGAAGTAAAACAACAAAATTCAACAAATGAAAATACAACAAATTTAAGGAATCCGAGTAATAGAAACGAAACAATTAAACCACAATGAAATTCATGAAACGGAAGAAACAAAGTAAATACCCAAATTTATAAAACCCTAAAACAAACAGAGAAAGTCATACCTCGATGAGCAACGCAAGAAATCACACTCATAGTGGCAGCGACAGTCGGAAGAGGCAACCGGAAATCAACGTCCGTTTCACCAAAAATAAAATAAACAAACGACGATTCAAAACAACCTGGTGATCCAAACATGTAGATTTCATTATCTCAATTTCACTACAAAACATTAAACATCATCCTCTTATAAGCAATCTGATGATCCAAACAACCTGTAATGAAGACAATACAATAAACCCACTTGGAAAAGGAAAAAGTTTTTAAACAGAGACATAGATGAATACTCAATTCTAAAATTCAACATAAAAACAAAATCCAAGCTACCACTACACCATTAAAATCAACTGCTTACGAAAATGGCACATGCATCACCGTAATATAACTCAACTATTCAACAACAAAAAATCAATTCAACTTTAGAGCAAGAAAACTCACAGATCGGAGAGGGGCGAAGGAAGAAAACGTATGTTCACTCGAAATTCGAACAACACCGGCAACAGCGAGCTTCAATCGACTACCGCGATGGTGATTCTAAGCCGCTACGGGAGTGATGTTGTTGGTCGACGGCTCCAGGAAACAAAAATTGAAGCGGATGCCTCTTTTTACTCGGTGCGAACTCCAATCGACTACAACGATGGTGGTTTTGAGCGGCTACGGGAGTGATGGTGCTGGTCGGCGGCTCCAGGAAACAACAATTGAAGGCGACGCCTCTTTTTAGTCGGTGATGGATATAATAATCCACTACCCACAGAAAAACCACAGAAAAAAGTATAGCAAATGGTTTTGATGAGGACTATAATTGCTAATAAAAACAAAATGATGTGGTCAATTTGAAAGAAAAGAGGGGTTGAAAGTGTTAATGACAAATAATGTTGTGGTCAATCTCCAACAAACTAAAACACCACTATTCAACTATCAAATTATATTGTATATTATATAAATTTATTGGTTTTAAGAGAAGGGAATCCTCTTTGTAGTAGTATGTAATTGCACCTTCAGCAGTTGTGGCTTTACAAAACAGAAGCGTTACCTGCAGTTGTGAATTTATTTTACAGTTTCTAGTATGATTTTGATTTTGATATTTCTCTTCAGTTTGCATAACCAATTTGTTTTATTTAATGTTCATGTGTGTATATGTGTTTTTTAATTAACGTCAACCAAGACACATGCATGCAGTTGTTTTGTTTAATGTAACATGTGTATATGTGTTAGTTACTAATTTATGCTTAGTAATTAAACTTATTTAAATGATCATTTCTCAAACAGCTTGACGAAACAACTTTACTAATTCGTTGTTCGTCTCCAGCATAGTCATGATATCAGCTACTATATGCGGATAAAGTTCAGAAGAGTATTGTGGTTCAAAAACATTTAAACGATTACGAATTTCATTTTCAGTATCGTACACGTACAGTTGAAGAAAACATGGTTTTTTATCAGCCAAAGGACACAAAGTACCTATACGATGGCATAATTGTCCCTCCACTTTAAATATATAAGGGCCACTACTCTTATTGATTTCATCATCAATTTTAGCACCGAAAGATGTCATAGAAACATGGAATTATAAACGAATATGTTGTAAGAAATGAGAATTTTGAAGGAGATTTATGAGTAATGGAGGAGTAGGTTTAGGAGGACAAAGACGTATGTCACCGCCTTTGCAACATTAATTATATTTGAAAGGGCCAACGACAGGAGAAGAGTTCAATTTTTCGTCATGCCAAAATATGGAAAAGCAAAATTCATAGACATGGATACAGGCACCACAATCGTCGTAAAAAGAAGATACAGATGACCGATTGCTAAATAAAGTATTTCGTGTACGGATTTTTCTAGATGACTGTGAACCAGGGGCGGACCTACCCTAATGGGAGGGGTAGCACCTGCGACCCCTGAACTTATATCACGATGTGAGATTTTTTTTGTTATTTTAGCGTTCTTTTTATATTTCGTTACCCCTGAAACGATTTTTTTCGTTTCCCCTCTCAACATAGAGAAGTAGATGAAAGATAATGTCAAAATAGTTTAAAAATATTTTCTCCCATAATAGAGGATACCTGCAAATGGGAAACTTTGTGTTAAAGAGCTTGTGAAGAAGAAAGTAATGAAAATAATATATATTTAAATACATTGTTAGAAAAAGAAGAAAGTAGACTAACACATATCTCTGTCAGGTAGTACAACAAATAGGAAGGCTATAAAGCCTATAATGATTAATTACTATACATTCTTTTAATCTAAAAATGAATTGTATTATGTTAATTAAAAATGTACACTAATGATATTCTATATTTTTTAAACCTAATTAGTTTTGTAATTATATTTTGTAGAAAAAGAAATGTCGGGTATTTTATCGTCTTTATTTATTCTTTATAGGTTATTTATATATTATGTTTTTTTTTTGTTATTTATATATATTTTGATTAAATTAGATTAAAAAATAATAAAAATCATTAGTTTTTTTTAGTTTATTTAATGTATATTGTTTGTTCTTATTTTTTATCAACAAACGTTCTTTTTTAATCATTTTTTTTAAGACGGATTTACGCAACCGAATGGTTAACGTGCGTTCTCATTTGTGCGGTCGAAAAAGAATTTTTTTTTAAAGTAAAACAAGATGATGTAATGACTCGATTACAAGATTTCAAAAACCGAAGAGGAAACATCTATTATGTATGTGTTTAATTTTTATATTGTGTAGATTATGGTTAAAAAAATTTGATCGTTATAAATTATGGTTAAAAAAATTTAAACGCTACCCCTCGTTTTTTTTTTTCTGGATCCGCCCCTGCTGTGAACCTAGATTGGGCTCCGACAATTCTTGTGACTGTCTTCTTGACTGACGCATCTTAGGAAGAGGAAAAGAAAATATTGACACTAAGTCACTAACTATACTAAATTGTAATAAATAGAAGTATATAGTAAAATACAAAATTTAATAGTAAACATAGCAAATTCTAACGCACTGCGTAATAGTAAACCATGAACAGTATTATTAAAAAAGAAAGTTGAAATACTATATAAAAACAGAACTAACATTTGCAGCTCTTTAATCAAGCACTAAATAAAGACACGACAAAGACTTGTACCTGCAACAACTAATAAACCATAAATGCTTATAATAACACAACTTTCATAAAAAACTCACTTCATATTTAACTAAAGACACAGCAAAAGAACTTCATATTAACAGCAATGGATATGTCATATATAACCTAACTGACTTTATCAAATGTTAGCATTACCAATTGACTTCTACAAATAGCATGTAGGTGACAGAAAATCATATACTACCATAATTCTACAGCAATGTCAAAAGCAACTCAACTGACTACAATAAAAGTCAAGCAAAATCCATAATTCTTAATTAAGGATTTATTTATTCAAAATTGGCAGGCAAAATCCATAATTCTTAATGTAGGGCCTAGTTGAAATGCAATGAAAATAAATTTTGGAAATTTGGAAATTTGGAAATTGGCAGCAGGCAAAATCCATAATTCTTAATGTAGGGCCTATTGACTCACAATTTTATTTCCCATCCACTACTCTTGGAAATTTGGATCAATACAAATGTAGGGCCTAGTTGAAATGCAATGAAAATAAATTTTGATACACGTAGTATGGAACATGTAAGCAAAATTTAGCAAGAATTTAGTATGACAACCCTTTAATAACTGCTTTGAAACATACATGAAATGCATGACCAGGAAATCAAATTTAGAAGCTGAAGAGGATATATCTATCCTCTGGGCCCAATCCCAACATAAAAGTAGGTCCGATAGACTAGCACAGGATTGGGCCCGCTCGCGAAAAGTTCAA
>JBCNJP010000025.1:105070966-105085966 GCA_039602395.1 Deinandra increscens subsp. villosa
AGTTGCTAGATAGATTATAAGCTTCGTATTCAACCTTCACTGCATTTGAATGAGTTTATCACTTTAAAACACTTCACAGAAATGAACGCTTTTGCACGAAAAATGAGTTGCAGTTCTTGATTCTGGATTATCCGCCCATCTCAAACTAATATCCAGATCACCCATCTTTCAAACAGCATAGATTGTCAATGTTTGAAGTAAATATTGTGACTAAGTTATAGCAAGTAAGTCAAGTTGCAGCTTGTCACTCAGATATTGAAGAAAATGTAACCAAACAATTGATGCTCAAAACAAATTCTAAAAAAAAAAAAAAAACAGAAAGCCCAATTTATAGGGAACTAAAACTAATACTTAAATTGAACACATGATAACTTAATTTAAAGTAAATAAAGATAAGTTAGCCCCTGAGTACCTTGCAGGTGTTGACGAATGAACACAACAACCAACAACAAAGAAAATGGAAGAATCTGCTCAATCCACCTTGAAATTTGCTGCAAATCATACCTCTGTTGATTTGACGAATCACTGTTATTATTACTCCCATCATCCAAATTCCTAGAATCAGTCATCTCCCTCTCTCTACCGGCACCATCTCCGCCTATAACGGCCGATTCACCACCATGTTCCTCCTCCTCATGCTCTCCGTCACCGATTATCCGAATAGAAACCTCACCTTCATTATTACCACCAATACCGTTACTACGAGTAGTACCAAAATCACTCGAATTACTACGAATATGATGACGCTGAATCAAGGTCTCCGATTCATGATAATCATTGCTTGACCTAGGTCGTAGAAAACCAGAGTGTTCCAATAAAGTAGTTACCGGCGCTTGTAAGAAACGGACTATATGAAACGACGTCGTCGTCTGAGATGAAGCTGGATTCGTATTACCAGCGGGAGAATCAGAAGTCGTCGTGGCAACACCAACACCCGCTGTTTCCATCAATTGATGTAACAGAAAATCTAACCTTCAAATTCTTTATTTCTTCTTGCACATGTTAATCGGCGATCTACGAACTCTACAAATTGATCGAAGCAGTGAGGGTGATTCTGTGTGATCATGATCATCAGGATACAAAAGGAATTTTAGAGTTCTTTGTTTGTTTGTTGGGATTCAGGTGAAGAAATGGAAATTTACAGAGATAGATAGATAGATAGAAGAAAAGGTCGTTTGATGATGAATCAATTTTAGGAGAAAAATGAGGATTGAATGTTGAAATAGTGAAGCTGACGGGGGTGAAGACAAGACAAGACAGTACTGCGATAGGCACGGGGCAACCTAACTTTTGACGTTCTTTTTGAGTTATTTAAGGATGGGGTATTAGGGGAGGCGGTATCGTTGGGTTACCGCTGGGCGGTTCGAAGTGGAGCCGGGCGGCTCAAAGGGGCAACCATACCGCCTTGGGCGGTTTCCCCCCATGGCTTCCGAATTTTTGGTCTATGCGGCACAAGGGAACCGGGGAGAGCCGCACCAACCCCCACTTGTTTTGTCTCATTTGTTTTTTCATGTTCCAAGGGGAGCCGCATGGCTCTTCTTGGCAACCATACCGGGTGTTGTGGCTTGATATGGCTTCAAAAACATCAAAATTGAGTTGGCACATGATGATTGGTTGGTGAGCATGGCTCCTTGAAGCCACAAGGCAACCATACCCCCTCCCCTTAGGCTTCAAAACAAGTTTGCGGAATTCGGAAGTTAGAGTCAAGGAGATTTTTTGAGGATTTCTCAGGAGGAGTCGGATCGGATATATTTATATAAAAATAAAAATATATAAAATTATATACATATAATTTATATATATAACAAAATGAATTTGTTTCACTGTGAGAGCTTTTACTGTATTTCCTTTGCTTCAATCATAGTTTGACAACAAATTTATATAGCCAATAATCAATAAGTTAATGGTCACGTGTGAGCTGATGCCTATGTGCATATGTATGAGTCATGTATGGTAGTGGGTATTCAATTTTTCTATTGGTCCGTAATCATAGTTTGACACCAAATTTATATAGTCAATAATCAATAAGTTAATGGTCACGTGTGAGCTGATGCCTATGTGCATATGTATGAGTCAGCTTCACTATTTCAACATTGGTCCGTACGATATGTATGTCTTCACCCCCCGTACGATATGTATGTGTGATGTGTAAAGTGATGTGCACATACCTACATATTCAATTTTTCTATTGGTCCGTACGATATATATGTGTGATGTGTAAAGTGATGTGCACATACCTACATATATATGCATATTACAAAATGTGTGTTTATATATACAAGCGGTTGACATGTTTGTGCGTTACGACGGACAACCCATTCCTATACGTTTACGTAATTGATGTAGCTTTTGAATGAACTTTTAAATTAATTCAACGTCTGCGGACAACCTCTAACCCTCATACGTTCACGTAATTTACGTAGCTCATAAATAAATCCAATGTTGTTGTGTGCAAACTGAACCTACAAATTATAAATACACTTAAAAGTAATATTACTGAGGACTGTAACTCTTACTGGCAATCTATTTGCTTCAACAATTTGAATTGTTTCATTGTGAGAGCAAGTCCTGTACTTCCTTATATCCAATGATAATTTTACAACATACATTTATTACCAATGAGAGGATGCCACTTAACTACTCTCATTTAAAGAACTCAGCTCTCTCTCTTTACTTATTTCATCTCTTCTGTTCCATTTGAAGAAACCCTAACCGACGGCGACCGCTTCCGGTATAAATTCGGTGACATTGTTGCTTGACGACGGCGGTGGGCATGGCGTTCGTCGCCGCCTAAAATTTCGGTCTCATGCTTTCTCGACGATGGCGGCAGGCTTGGCGTCATCGCCGCCGCCGCTCATCGCTGCCTCCGCTCATCGCCGCCTCCGCTCATCGATGTGATGTATGCCACTCATCGACGGCTGCATCGACTTAATCCGGTGACATCCTTGCTTGACGGCGGTGGCGAGCTTGGCGTTCATCGCCGCCTAGAATTCTGGTCTCATCCTTGCTCGGAGATGGCGGTAGGCTTGGCGTCATCACCGTTCCCGCTCATCGATGGCTGTATCGACTTATCATCGCTGTTGCGCTAGGGTTTTCTTTGTATGCATGTCGGCTGTGATGAAGTTACAAATTGATTTGAGATATGAGCCAAGTTCTTTGATTTGTGATTTTGTTTCAATTCAGTTTTCCTTTTGTTGTGGTTTACGTTGGGTGGGAATGAATCCAAGTTTTCTATGGTGGCTATGATTATCGGATCCATTGATTTGAGCCTATACATAGAAATTATTGATGGAAGGGACAATGTAAATCTGCTTATTTGGTTTTCTGATAATTATTTCATCGTGAGGGAAATTACTATACTTTCTTTTGTCCAATTGGTTCCGATTAGAATTTGACAACAATTTGCTAGGCTATGATGATTTTTTACTTTACGGTTTTAAACTCAAGTGATTTTGGCAACGACTATTTGTTCCGGTTGTCGATTGACAGGAGAGCTACTATACTTCCTTTCGTCTAACAACATCATTGTTAAGCGAATTAGTCGTTACCCTACTTGAGTGGCGTATAAAATATGAGCGGTTGCCGCTATGATGATTATCATATTCTGAGCCTAATTTTACTTTATATCTTTTGTTTTTTATTTAGTTAATTGATATATTAATAAAGGTTCATCACTATTAATAACATACTATATTAACAAACTTTTGAGATTCTTCTTTATTTTGTGTCGTTGATTTAATGTAAAACTTTATCATCAAGTGCATAGAAGTATTGACATGGAAAGTACGAATTCGCTAATGAATTAGAATCGACAACCGGAACAAATAGTGCTAATGAAATGATGTTATTAGACTCTCATTTCACCGAGGGTTTCACCAAGTTGCTACATAACTTTATGTACATCTCTTTATGTGAACAATGCTAATGAATTAGAATATGTAAACACTCCTTTTTATATGATATTGTATGAATGAAAATGACTAACTTCAAAACATGATACAGTGAAAAAATACACTTTAAAAAAGAAGCTACTCGCCGCAACGCGCGGGGGGTATGCATCTAGTTATGTAACAAGTATCACGACCCCATGCATTGCCACGGGCCAAGAGGCTGTTTCGTTTGTTTATGTTTGGTTTTATGTTTGTTCGTTGTTGCCAAAGCTTATTACAAAAAGAAGGAAAGAAAACAACCAATACCGATGAGAAAAAGAAGATATGCTTAAAGAAAGCTACAAAACAGATATAAAAGTCCATAAAACGTATAAAGGTACTAAATACAGATATATATGGGCAGAAATATTACAGCTTAGTAACAGATACATGTATAATGACATAAATAGATATGCTTAGAAAAAACAGACCTGAATATGTTGGTTGGCATTTAACTAAACTCTTAAAACGAAAAGGCCAAAACAATCAATACTCTGTTGCCTTTGGAGCTCAAATCTTAAGCAAGAGAGAAAAAATTTCTAGGTGATGTTACGGGGTGGAGATCACTTTTAGAAAGTTTAAAAATAAATTTGTTTGTGAAAAGTAATGTATGATATCATTATCACATCTTCCTCAAGGGAATCGTTTCAGAATAAATATGTTCAAATAATGATAGAAGATTACACAAATGGGATTAATGCTCAACCACGTGGAATGAAAAAAACCAAAACTAATGTTAAATACATTATAAATGGGATGTCTTGTGTTCAAGTCACACTTGTAACAAAAAATAGGGGTTACAGGTTGGGCCATGGGTTTTCTCACATATGGTGAGTTTCTCCTGATGTGGATTGGAGATGATCGGGTGGATGGTGTAATATCCTCGTCAGTGATTTAAATTTGCCGTTAAAAAAATATGTTTTACTTTTTAAGCTCATGATTATGTTAGAGATCCGTGCACATAGGATTAAGCTCAAAGAACATAATAAGGGCATTAAGGCGTTACAGATTAAAAAGTAAACTTGTTGTAATTTTTTATTCATTTTAAATCAACCCAAAAAACATCATAGCTTATATTTGAATTGTAATAGAGGCCAATAATAAAAATCAATGTGGCATGGATTTAGAAACCAAGGCTCGGATTAGGGATAAAGAAAACCCTAAAAAAATCATCACAGCCTTTAACCAACAATATCAATGAAAAGGCTCATACCCATAGGGAATATCATCATAGCCATCTTGTGATTAAGTGTCATTACAAATGTAGATTTGTGGTTTCCAATTGGGAAGGGTATACATATCCTCAAGAAAATGGAGAACCAAAGATGCATCAGGATCTTACATCTAAAGAAATGAAGTTATATCAACGGGAAAAGAAGGCTTATGGAAACTTAACTATGGCATTATGTTGTAACTATTTATCATTGTGACAGACGCCATCAAATCTGTTTACCGAAGCATTTGATATGTTGGAACAAAAATCTATGTGACTGACGCCATCAAATCTGTGCTGTAGACATTCGGTTGAAGAATATGTTGTGATGATCGAGGCTTACAAGTTTGGACCAAAGACATTTTCTGGAAAAGTCAACCTTTCGCTTCAACGGTCAACGTAAAAGTCAACGGTAGATCGGTTCGAGCGAGTCACGCTTCATATTAATAAAATCAACTTTGATTTCATTAATATTTATGTTATTTGATTTTATTTGTATTTTTGCTCATGTATTTGTGTTCACTAGTTAGCGTGTTAGTGAGCACATAGGCTTTCCTTATATATAGAGGTGCATGTGTTCCATTAGCTGGAAGATGATTCTTTAGAGAGTGAGGTGAACATACACATTCTAGAGAGAGGGAGTCTCATCTTGGTTTTGAGCTCAACCCAAGATGACCATGGATTTCTTATGAGATATGTTTGTCGTGATTTTGGTGTAATCATTCGGTTTAGTGGAATCATTTGACTTGATTATCATGTTGCTTGTTTGATTTCCTAGATTTTCGATCATCCCGTCTCATCGTCTTTCGAGCTCGTTGTTGAACAAGATCCAGGTTTGGGGGTTCTAATCGGTCCTACAAATGGTATCAGAGAGGGTACTGATCGATTGTGTCTCACGACCAATCTGATCACTCAGATCTAGATCTGATACTATTTGTCAGGACCAATTGAACCTCAAACCCAGATCGTGTTCAACAACGAGCTCGAAGATGGTGAGACGGGATGATCGAAAATATAGGAAATCAAACAAGAAATATGATAATCAAGTCGAATGATTTCATTGAACCGAATGGTTACAACAAATTTATGACAAACATCTCTCATAAGAAATTCATGATCATCTTGGGTTGCGCTCAAACCCAAGATGAGACTCTCTCTCTCTAGAATGTGTATGCTCACCTCACTCTCTAAAGAATCATCTCTTTAAAAATAAGGGCTTTCACATCATTTACAGTAGCCCATGTGCCTCACTAACCTGCTAACTAGCAAGACACACATTTAATGAGCAAATTACAAATAAAAACAAGTAACATAAATATTAAGTAAATCAAAGTTGATTTAATTAATATGGAGCTTGACTCGCTCAAACCGATCTGTCGTTGACTTTTACGTTGACCCGAACGGTTGACTTTTCCAAAAATGTCTTCGGTCCAAACTTGCAAGCCTCGATCATCACTACCCAGTCTCTGAATCAAAACACAATGGATTCTTCAACCGAATGTCTGCAGCACAGATTTATGGCATCAGTCACATAGATTTTTGTTCCAACACATTACCTTTAGTGTTGCATTAATTCAAGACATGCACCAAATCCAAACAATTATGGGATGCATTGAAGTTGCGTTGTGAAGGTAATGATCAATATAAGAAAAGCAAGAAAAAGGTGTTGAACAAAAGAATTTGATAATTTCGAACACTATCCTGATGAAGACATTACAGCTCTCATTTCAAGATTTGCTCATTTGTTTAGTGAAATGGAAATTGTTGATATAAAGAAAAAGGAAGAAGAATTGAAGGAAAAAATTTTGGAAGCTTTCCCTAGCAAGTGAGAAAATTATATTCTTGTGCTGACTCATGATAAGGAATTTTCTGCATTGATATTTTACGAACTAACGGGAAAGTTACAAGCCTGGGAGTTAGAAATGTTAACAATAAATAAATCATTAGCTACTGTGCAGAATCCTGAAATTTATTACGGTCAGAATGTTGCTAGTGCAAATGCCAAATCCAAAGCAAATCAAAGTTCTTCAGCACCAACAGCTTTATGGCTGGAAATTTGTTTGGAAATAACAAAACCGGTGCATCTGAAGGTTGCAATGTTAACATTCCGGTACAAGGAAATCAAATTGTCTTTTCAGTAAAGACTTCTAAAGAGTATATGGCATTGATTTCAGCACTCATTACTTCTTATTATGGGTTTGTTACTGGAAGTGTTCCAAATAATGTTCCGATTGATGTAGATTATAATCATGTTGATCCAGATCATTTGGATATGATGGATTTGAACTAGCAGTTTGCATTGTTGGTACGAAGAACAAAGAATTTTCTAAAGAAAACATGTATGGAAGTTTTGCATAATGGTGGAAGAGTTAGTTTTGACAAATCCAAGGTCAAGTGTTTCAAATGTTCAAAGTTTGGATATTTCGCATGTGAGTGTAATCATCAAAAGAAAAAAATGGTTCAGGTTCAAAAGATTCAACAACTGCACTGGTTAGTCAGGTTGATGAAGGATATGATCGGAGTAAGACATTTTGTACTCAATCAGCTTTTATGGCA
This sequence comes from Deinandra increscens subsp. villosa, assembly GCA_039602395.1. Classification (NCBI taxonomy): domain Eukaryota; kingdom Viridiplantae; phylum Streptophyta; class Magnoliopsida; order Asterales; family Asteraceae; genus Deinandra; species Deinandra increscens. The sequence continues at coordinate 105,078,665 of JBCNJP010000025.1, forward strand.
ATAATTACGTCTGTTGTTGACCAATCATCTGATAGTGAATCGAATTCTAGTGGTGGATATGAACCTATGTGTGAATTATGTTCAAAGAAAGACAAACGTCTTGATGATGTGGTTCACAAGAATGATTCATTGCTAGAAGAAGTGAAGTTATGGAAGACAAAGTTTGAAGATATGTCGGGAACGCATGTTTCTTTTCAAGAATTGATATGTCGAGTTGAAATTTTTTCTAAAAAATTTCAGACAGAAAAAGAAACTTTGCTTTCAACAATATCAAAATTGAATGAAGAAAAGGATGTGTTAGTTAAAGATGTTGATATATGAAGAGGAAGCAGCTTTTGATGATTTGTTTGAAAAATCAAAGTTTGAACTTGAAGGTCTTGAAACGACTATTGCTGATCTTAATGCTAAAGAATTAAGTCATCAAGAAGATAATACGAAGCTGTTAGATGCCAAAACTGAATTGCTTCGGAAAAACAAGCTTTTGAAAGCTAACGTTGAAATTTGCAAGAATAATGAAGAAAAGATTCAAAAGGAATTGTTTGATGAGTTAGAAAATATGAGGATGCAGAAAGCTGAAACTAATCGAGATGCAGGGAAATTGATAGTCATTAAAAGGGAACTTGCCGAAGCTATTCAAAAGGTTTCAGAATTGAATATTGAGGTGATTGATGTCAACCACAAGTTGGATAACATCACAAGCTCACAATCATTCACTAGTTTCTTTGTAAATATGACATTTTTTAAAAGGTGTTTGAGAAAACTTTTCCTCCCTGCAATTCCAACAGAATCTCCAAAGGATTCATATGAAACAAAGGAGAAAGTTGGTGATTATTCTAAATTTGTTGCTAAAAGATCAAAAGAATAAGGTAGTTAGAAAGGGAAGAAGAAGAAGTCGAAGAAAGCTAGTAAGAAAGTTGTCGATCAAGAGGTTGGCTTTTCACAAATGCCAAAGTTTGATTCTGGTTCTTCATCTACTGAGAATGAACATGCAGCTTTATCTAAAGAAGAGATTATAACTCATACTAATATTTATGAATCAATATTTTATGAGCAGAAGCCTTTGAAGGATGTTAAAGCTGAATTTTTGAAAGTTGCCAAAATAGTTTAGGTTTCACACAACCAGAGATTGCTACAAGCCAGCTTAGTCAGAAACAGAAGCTTAAAAGGTTAGATATAGTTCAGGAGCATGAAGAACTTCTTAAAACTAAGATGGCTGAGATTGAAAGATGGTTTCAATCATATAAATCTGAACAGTCCAAGCCAAGAAACTTTTCAAAATCACCTCACGCTGATAAGAAGTCTCCTAAGTTTTTTTCTTCTGGTTCTAATTCAACTTCTGATAGTGCTCATGGGAAGAAATTAAAGACTTGGATATGCTACATATGTCGTTAGAGAGGACATCTTGCTCAAGACTGTTTTCTAAGGTGCTATTTGGTTCGTCTGTTTCATTTGGTACTGAATGAATAAGCTGTCTGTATGGTAAAGAAGTGTTGAATCAGTAAGGTGCTGAATCATTATGTGCTGTTTGTTTGGACATCTGAATAACTGTATAAAATAACTATTTTTTAATTATCTGTTTGAGCAAAATAATAAATGATAAATAATTATTAAAGAAAAAAATAAACTCAAACCATCATAGTATCAAAACAATACAAACATGCTTAACGATTCATGAAAACATAGTAAAAATACAAATACAGCTTATTCATTTGGTATCATTTGAGAAGCTATATCACTTCCTTTCCTCCCCTCGTGTACCTCTGCAATGATGTTGGCACCCATGTAGGAATCAAGGCCATACCAAACATTCAAGTTTGGTACTTCAGCAAAGGCCTGATAAGCAAAACAATTATAATAGGGATGCAGCATCAGCCAATGAGCAGCCAATTGGTTCATCCGACATCCTGTACACATCAACCAGCAATAAACTAACGTAAATCACTAAGAAAATAAACTGCAAAAGATTAAAATTCTATACTTTTCGTATGGTTACGTACTTCTTTGATCATGTGAATAGTAACAAGAATGAAATACAAAATGCAATTTGGTTGCTGTCAGGTTCCTTAACACATCATTATAAGTGCAAAGATAAAATCAACCAAATTGCATAAAGGTGATTTACAGAATAATGCTTACCTTAGTAAAACCAGCCTGATCAAGAACCTAGAAAAAACAGCCCTTAATAACAGCCCTTGTATGAACAACCCTAAAAAAAACAGCCCTTAAAACAACCCTCAATAAAACAGATTCATGTTTGAACAATTCTCAATAAACAGCCCCCAAACAAAAAAAAAACAGATTCATGTATAAACCCTAAATAGGGTTCTCTAACAAAATTCAAACATAAACACATTCATGTGTAGCAAATCAGTGATATAATCCATACAAAAGCAATGATATCATCAAACACATGAATAATCAAACGATATTTAAGTAAAAAAAAAGTTAGGGTTTACCTTTTTGAGAAGGGGCGGCGCAAGCAAAGGAGGATGCGGATGGAGGAGGATGATGCAACGGAAGAGAGTGCATCGGAGGAGGAAGATACGATGGAGGAGGAGCGCGGAGGCGGGCGACGCGGAGGCAAGGTGGGGCGGAGGTCGCTTCAGGGGAGGGGAACCAGAGATGCTGCTGCGTTTTTTTTTCTCTTTTTGTTCCTTCCGTTGCTAGTTGCTGAATGATAAAGGATGATTTTTTGGGCTGGATCATTAAGTTAAAAATGTCTTAATCGGAAAGACATTTTGCCTCAACCAAACAGTCTTTCCGATTAAGACATTTTTTAAAAAGACATTTTATCCCATTAAGATGCTATATAGCATCAACCAAACAGCCGCTAAATCTTGAGACGAAGCAGAAAGTTGATTATTCTCCTGATAGTTCTTTTAGTCCAACATCTCAATGGGTTTACAAGCTTAGGTCACAACATTTTGATTGTTATGATTCTTTCGACTCTAATCTTGTTGGTGAGTGTGCAGGATAGGACAACGACCCTGAATCATTAATCTTTAATTGCTGATAGCTCGAGAACAATTCAGGATCTTACTGATTAGCGTAAATGCTATCTTTGCAATACAAAAGGTCATCTTGCTAATTCTTGTCCTTCAGAAATTTTGAGGTAAGGTAAGAAACCATCTAATGGTGTGCCTACTGATCGAGTAAAGATTTTTAATGAAGATGGTATAGTTTTTGATGCGTCCAAACCTTTTAAATTTGTTCGTAAGCATATTGCTAAGGAAAAGGGTGGTCCTTCCAAGGTTAACCTTGTTATTGACTCATAAAAAATTGTCATACCACAGATGATGTGGAAACCTGAGGTGGTTTCCCAAGGAAAAAAAAAACAACAACACTGGTCGACCTACAGCCAAGGGCTCAGGTAAGTTTAAAATCTAATGTTTTTTGACTAGGGTATGTAGGTTTTTCAAAGAAGATCTGTTGGTAGCGGTGAAGTTGTCGATAGTGAGGATTATGCAGTTTTAATTTAATTCCAAAGATTTAGAATCTGAAATTTATTTTCGAATCTACTTCCGAGGTATCAAGTGTCGATTAATCATTTTCTTTCGTTACATTTTAGGTTATAGTTTTTCGGGGTAGAATTTTTTTTAAAAAAATAGTGTTTTTGTTGTTTTGTAAAATAAAAAATCCAAAAATAGAGTTTTTCATTTTAGGGGGAGAAAGCCATGGCATGGTGAATACATGCAAAATATATAAAAATTGAGAAATTGATTATTGGAAAATAATGATACATTGGCTGACGTATCTAACTAGTGGATAGGGTAGATGAAAAAAAATAAGATCATTGCTTGATATGCTAGATAGGCTAGACAAATCAGAAAGTATACTGATGTGATATACATTAAAAGATGTGTTTGACCTAGTGGACAACATCTTAATGCGTATTGCAAGATATATATATATATGTATGTATATATATGTATATATATATATATACTAGGGGAATACCCGCGCGTTGCGGCGGCGGTAATTCATAGGACGTTATTTGTAATGCAGACGTGCAGAGCCATATTGGACGGATGAACGGGGATGGGCGCCACGTTGTGAGCAGCCTTATAATGCAATACATGTGCGTTGAACGGTGGCAACGACCCAACATGATATTTTTTTGTCTTTAGTTTGTCAATATTCTCGTGGTATACTTTCACATTAGTTTAACACAAATAACAACGGACACCCGATGCGGTGGTGACGCCAATGAACCAACGTGGTACTTGTTTTTTGTTAGTTTATGAATCCCCTCATGATATATTGTGTTGTACATATGCTATCTTTCTCATCTATAACATCGATGTATGCCTAAAAGGCACACTTTACTCATGGATTACGCGTCCTGAATCGTTGATAAAATGCAAGTGACAATTCATATATACTATTCTTATTATTGGAACTCCGTATTATATTACACATTATACCGTATATATAAGATCCATCTGTATAGATATCACCATCTACATCCAGAGAGACGTATGCTTTGGAACAAGCTTGTACAAAGTGGAACTGTGTAGTACCAGACACGAGACATATCTTCCAAAGAACATTAATTGAACAATAAAATATAAAAATTTACACCGGGTGAATAATGGTAAATATATAAATCATAAATTATACAAATATAGATAAGAGGTTGAAGAGAATGATAAATTTTTGTTTATTATGTTTTTAATTATTGATTGAATAACCTTAATTTATAAATAATTACTATCTATCCTATTTTATTTGCAATAAGGGAAAATTAGTAAACTAAAACTTTGACACAAATGAAATACAAGTAACTTTAAATATATGAGTTTTAATAATTTTTTTTATTTATTTTAGAGTAAATTACACAGAAGGTCCTTTATGTTTTACCCGGATTTCATATCAGGTCCTTTAAGTAAAGTTGTTGCACTTGACATCCTTTATGTTTTAAACATGTTTCATAGAAGGTCCTTTATCACTAACAGAGTTAAAAACCATCGTTAAGTTAGGGGCATTTTAGTCGTTTACAAAATCTTTTAAACAAAACATTAAAATAAAAAATTCCCTTTTATATTAAAAACCTTAAAATAGATCGACTTTCTTCTTCTTCTAGAGCTCAAAATTGGCGTTTTCCTTTCTCCTCCTCCGAACACATATGAAGATCAGAAAGACCAACACTTACTAAGTTAATTAATAATTTAATAGATAAAACTATGCTTATCACAAAAGAGCACAACTTTAGGACGGAAATATGTATCTGTACATTGTAACAAACTGCACTTTTCAAATGTGTGCAATAATTGGAGGATAAATTAGTAACGTCGGTGTACAAAATTAGGCAGTATAATTGAAACGGAGTTATAAGGTTGGCTGTCATTGTATTCTGAAGAGGTTTTTTGCAGAAAACTTAGATTTGCAGAACTTTTGACGGTAGATGAGGAACAGTTGGAACGTCGGTGACGAATTTGTATCATCGACCGATTGTTCATAAAATTGACTGCCGGAATCGTACCAGTCCGATAAAAATTCGAACTCAGAACTCTCCATATAAGCATCTGTACACTAGGCAAAATTTTGGAACGTCGACAGGAATCGTTCCGTAATTTCTAAGTTGAAATCAACGGTCTCCTTTCTCATCCTCATTACGAAATGTGATATTTTTATCTTAAAACAGAAAAGAAGCATATAGAGATGACGAACAGATGGAACGTCGGCCGGAATCGTTCCGTAATTTTCAGTCTTCTGATGTGTAAGGAGGAGGAGAAAGGAGAACGTCAATTTTGAGCCCTAGAAGGAGAAGAACGTTGACCTACTTTAAGGTTTTAATATAAAAAAGAATTTTTTTATTTTAATGTTTTTATTAAAAGATTCTGTAAAATGACTAAAGTGTCCTTGACTTAACGATTGTTTTTAACCCTGTTAGTATTAAAGGATTTTCTATGAAACAAGTTTAAAACATAAAGGATGTTGAGTGCAACAACTTTACTTAAAGGACCTAATTCGAAATTTTGATAAAACATAAAGGACCTTCTATGTAATTTACTCTTTATTTTAAGTTCTAACAAACTAATTGATCCAAACAGTGTTGAGTTAAAAAAAAATTAAACCATAGGAAATTGAGCCAATCCAACTCTATTATAAACAAGACTAAATAATAACATTCGTTTTCAAATCAAAATACATTGAAAAATTATATAACGGGTTCGATGATACTTACAAAGAGAAATTTTATAAAAGGCTACTTAGCTTATATTTAAAACCCTATTTAAATTATTATTAATATTTAAAACTTTATACTTAACGTGCATAATATGGTAAAATCACAAAACAAAGAAAGTCAAGATTCAATTGAAATAAACTTGAATAAGATCATTTGAAACCACAACAAAACTAAAAGTCCAAAACAAAATCAGAACACCCCTATAGCACATATAAGAATAATACTTGATTAAAAAGATACAATTACCAGAATAAATTAGATGTTATAGATAAACGCTACATTAGAGCATAAACATGAAATACAAATAAGGTGGGGTTAGATATAAAAAAAGTCATCCTACTGCACTTTTTTAAGGTGAAGTTAGCATACAAAACATGTAGCATGAAACCAATCAAGCAACACGATTTAAAATACACTTTGGATCGAGTTACACAAGGCCCGGTTAAAAAATTAAGAGTGTTAAGTGTGGTAAAAGATGTAGCATCCAAAATCTTATTTGATAGCTTTCAAAATCCACACTTGCATTGAAATAGGAACACCTTGCTTATGTGAATGAGCAAAGCCTTATAAAGCGAGCAAATGATCGATATACATTTATATAGCAATGCTCTATCTATGTTCATCTTTATCTAAAGGACTATTTAGCAATGTTCCTAATTGTTGTATTTTATTTTCTCAAAAAAAAAATTTATTCTTAAGAATTTAGCCTATCTATGTATCAAGAACAGGGCCATAAGTTTCATGCGTATCTTAGAAAGAATTGAGTATGTTTAGAGTGAGCATGTAAAGTTAGGTGTTTATTTTTCCCTTTGGCTGTGATTGTGTTTGTTTTTTGATAGCCTAGCTTCTTGCTAGCTTTTTGAATAAGATTGTCATTAAAAAAAGTCTTCTCTTAACCGAAAAAGTGAAAAGCATCTTTGGAAAAACCATCTATTCATCTGTTGACATGGACAATACATATGCTTTGTTTGCCCGAGACCTCCTTCCTGCTATTCTATCTCTATTTCCAAAGTAAATTTATTTTTGCTCTAAAGTAAGTTTATTTCTTTAGTTTTCTTTGTTCTTTATTTATTATTATTTTAATTTTATTTAACTATTAATTGTGTACCAAA
>JBCNJP010000025.1:105086466-105107099 GCA_039602395.1 Deinandra increscens subsp. villosa
CTGGCTACCAGAGATCTGTAGAGAGAAAGAGAAGAGATAGAAGGTAAAGAGCCATCGTAAAGAGGAGGTATTCCATGAAATCAACAGAGAGAAAATATAAACACCCTCAAAGTTTAAGTGGGAACACAAAGACAGTTGCCCAACAAACATGTATGTATAGATATAAACAAATGATACACATGGCACACAACCTCAAAGCACACGTACAAACTAATGAAACGTGGGACAATGTAATTAGTTTATATGATGTACAGTAATAATGTGTCTAAGGCTTTCAATTGAAAATGTTATATATATAAATAATTATATTTCTAAATTGATTTCACTATTAATTACTTATTTAGTTACTTTTTTATTTAATAACATATAGGACAAAGATGATTTTATCCTTACTCTTAATTTTTTAAATAAATAACAAGTTTTTCCTTCTTAAATATATTATAATATAGTATAGATTAATAATTTTATTATCTCTAAATTGATCATCAAATTATTAAATAAACAAATATATCTGAAAATCCCACTAAAAAATAGGGTCCGAAGACGGCGAAAAGAAGACAAACCGTTAATAACAAGTAATATATAGGGGAAAGATCTATAGAAAACCAATAATTATCCAGAAAACCAAAAAACCAACCTTTTTTTCTCTATAACTTCTTCATATATTAATATTTTTTAAAAATAATTTCACCAAAAATTCTATAATTTTATTAGCTTTATTTATGGGGAAAAAAAATTTAAAAAATAAAAAGTTTAGTGATTTTTTATTATTGCATCATGCAATAGTACCAATAGTATTGCATAATGCATTATAATTAAAACTACTTAAAAACAAGAGACTTAACTTAAATATGAATGTGGTTTATGCGAATAATGTAAAAAACAAAGAATTGACATTCATAAACCAATTTTATATTATTGTTGCATAGTGCAATATTAATTTCAAGCTAAAATTCGAATTTTATTTTATTTTTAAAAAAAACTCGAAAACGTTTTTAAAGTTTTTTATTTTTCCAATATTCTTAAAATCATGAAAGAAACATATAAAAAAAGTTTAAAAAAAAATAATTTTTTTCCTTGGTTTTTTGGTTTTTTATAAAATATTGGTTTTCTATAGAACCCAACCCGTAATATATAATACACAATTACATACACAACTTGCAATTATATAATATTGCTTATGTGAATGCATAATATTTAACATGTGTCGCTATAAGTTGTCTAATTATAATCTTTATAATCTTATATAATCCTAATAAAGCAATAAAATTTTTGCCACATGTCTCATTTATAAATGGTCCACATCATCATCGCCACATGTCAAGCTCACAATCAATTACCAATATAGTAATCATCAATTAAGATTAATTACCAATTTTATCAAAACTAAATTTTATTTTAAAATTTAGATAAAATAAATGTAGATTTTATTAATTTACTCAATAATTTTAGTCTTTTATGGAAAATAATCAAAAATTTGTCAAACATAATAAAATTTAAATGTTATAACAATTTTATATCAATCATAATTTTCAAATTTCTTGATCATTATCTTTTTAGTTTGTATTTATCAAATATTATTACTTTATATTCAGCCCGTGTATTACACGGGTTACTAACCTAGTGTGTAATTACAGTTACAAAGCTATCACTTTTACGTGATTATAAATGTACACTTTGTAATTGTTACCATTAATAATTATACTGAGGTATATACTCATCCAATCCCCCTATATATACAAAATACAACCTGATAGTACCACCTTTAAAACATAAGTTACAACTTCTATTGCTTATGGTATAACCATGTTAACTTTTTGGGTTTTCTCTCTATCTCTCTTTTCTTATACGGTGAATGACTGGGATGAAGGAGAAGGGTTAAGGAAGGAGATGGTGGTGGTGACGGAAGAGTCACGGCGGAGGACGATCGTGGCCCTGTTCGTCGACATCATTCGTAACCTTCGTATCTCAACTCCGATGAAGAGAAGACGGAGACCGGTTTCGCGCCTACCATCAGAGGCTTCTTTCTCATCGGTAATTCTTTTGTTCTTCGATTTGGTTGCAATCGATCGATTACATATTTATATGCTCTGATGGACGGTCTGGGATTAGTGATGCAGAAGGAATGGAGGTTTCATTTTTTTCATTTTGTCAGATTATTTTCATTAGTAAAAAATTATGGGTTTTCAGCTTTTTCAATTGACCCATGATTGTATTCTTTTATAAATTGCAGGCTGTGATCATTCCGTAGATAATTTTGTGCATGTTGCAGATGGAGTTGGTTTGTGTACAGCCAAGAGTGGCAGGGTATGTGTGTTTTCCTTTTCAGATAAACAGATATGCCTATATACAGTTACAAGTATGCTTCAGTTTTGTTCTGATGGACCAGATCTACATTGTGAATCGATCGATAACCTTAACCGATCGTTTCTTCAAGCCGAATCTTGATTAGTCTTTTTGATTTTGTGATTGTTTTTTAGTTGACCAGATCTATAAAAGGCAGTGGTACGAGTTATGGGTTATGACCAGATCTCTCATTCTCTGGATCCGAAGGTCATTGTTAATGTACATAAAAAATTTAGTCAGTGTTTTATTTGGAATTTCGTTTTTGATTCGTTATTGTTCTTTAACAATAATGCTATGTGGTTTGCTGTTGCAGATATAAAAGGCGGTGGTTCGAGTTATGGGTTATGACCAGATCTCTCATTCTCTGGATCCGAAGGTCATTGTTAATGTACATAAACAATTTAGTCAGTGTTTTATTTGGAATTTCGTTTTTGATTCGTTATTGTTCTTTAACAATAATGCTATGTGGTTAGCTGTTGCAGATACGAGGCGATTACGAGATGATGTATTTAGTATTTCTTTTGGTTCTTCCCGATGAGAATCGTATGCCACATTCTCTCAATTCTGTGAATTTTATGGTTTAGTTTCTTAATTTGGGATTATGCTAGCATACAATCTTTTTAATTCTGCCAATTTTTTTACCTTCTAATACGCACTTTTTTCCTAATTGTCTGTGAATTGGTTATGCTTTTGAAGGAGAAGTTCTGATCACGGAGAGGATTACTATATCAATCTTCATGTTAGAATCATTTTCTTCATTCCATGGTTTCAGATGTTGAAATTGCTTCCCAAGGTATTTTTTTTCTTCAGAATTGAGTTAGTTTCGAAACCTCTAACATCGTATTTTAGATGCTTGCTGTTATAGCTGGAAGTTTTTGAGTACTAATGTTGGTTTGCTTATAAAAATGTTGTTTTTAAACTATAGGTGCGGTGAGACTAGCAATTTAGTTTGTCATGAGGTATGACTGTTGCCATTATATTTATGCCTTTTTCTTTTGTTGCTTTTATATTCTTGCTTTTTTTTTCAAAATGGTAGTAACATGTTGCTTTTGTAATTTATTGGACACAAATAGGGTCATGTATATAATGGGTCAGAAATCATATTACCTGCACTAAACTTAAAGTGCTTTTATCATGTAAAATGGTAACCCCTATTTGTTCATCACGATGGAAAGTTATTAATTTAATTTCTCACGTGTTGATTCTCACATCCAGAGATAATGAACATTTACATTGTAAACTGGTCAGTTTACTTAATTTGTTTAAAAAATTAATACCTTTTCATTTTTCTTTGTTTAGTTAATTTTACTTGCTGACTTAGGTTTACATGTATGGTGTCCATTTTTATATCAATTTTTGAGGAATTGAAGCATTCAGATTGAGTTATTTTGATCATTATTAAAAAACCTCCAATAACTAAATGTGTTGCCTTATATTTTACTCATAACATGTTAAGTAGTCATTTGTTGAATATCATTTATGCATACTGATTTGTTTATCCATTTCCATTTTATTTTAGAGCCGACTAAATTTACTTGCTTCACATTTATGTTTGTAGAAGTTAGAAGACTTTTTCGCCCAAGAAGAGTTCTCCATGAGGAAGTAAGGTTAGCTAACTACAACTTAAAGAACGTTTCTAGGAATCTATTGCTTCTTTCTTTTATCAAATGTGTCATGAGTTTTTGCATGCCATGTGTTTGTGTAAATGATTCTTGGGTTTTGATTCTTTGATTTGTTCTTATTTTTTGGCTTACAGGTCTGGGAATCGAGTGTTATCCGTTCGTGGACTGTGATTTAAGGTGAGCCTTTTGTATTAAACGGTTTTTAGTACTTAATTTCTTCTTATGTTATGTTATTGTGTCTGTTTGGTCTGGAAAGGACTAAAAAATACATAGATTAGATAGTTTTTTTTTAAGAATAGTTTATGGGATTATAATCTTTAGGCCTTTGTGTCATGTTTCAAAACACCGCTATATAGATCTGAATATTAATGTTAATGAAGGCTAGGCTTTGCTTTGTCAATGAAAATGAATGCATGCCTCCTGCTTGCTCTTTTCAGAGACTCTATTCATAAAGTTTTAACTAGAGGCTTACAGCAATCCGAATAGTTTGGCCCAGAAGTGTATTATACTATCAGAGTATGTGCTGGCTTTGTTTTAAGATTCATTCTTTGATGACACAAACTGATCCATTTATAAATATAAATTGTGCTGGCCTTTGTGGTCTATTGTTACTTTTTCTTCAACTTAACTGTTTACACATCAGTGATTACAAGTTCTGGCTCTAGGTTTATATCTTTTTTATGTGTTGCTAGATAATAGGTGTATTGCAAAACATTGCTGTATTATTTTGTCTTGAAAGAAATGGTGGCGCGGAATTGAAAAGAAAAATGTGGTCTTGATGGTAAATCTGACCTTGAAAGTTACATTACATTTCCGGTATCCCCTAGATGACAACCCCGAAATCGCCATTAAAATTGCCTTCAAATCTGTAGAAAAGAACAGTAGCACTAAGATTACTGCAAGGATGAGTCTTCACCAATCTGGAATCTCATATCATAGGTAATTTATTTGTTGCCTTCACCATTTCCTTTTATAATTGCTTGGTTTTTGTTTGCTTATTGTTTCTTTGTTTTTAATTATTATGTGGTTATTGGTTGTTTATGCTTAGACTGTGAAGTGAATGTTGTCTTACGTTTTGTTATTTCAGGGGTTGGAACGATTCCATGCTGATATTTTGCATTTGAGCCCTCATTACCTCAGTTGACTTCTATTGTGTATTAAATCACAAAGTTTTCCTATTTTGTTATGCTGCAGACTTTTAAATCCCTTGCCTACATAAATGAGGGCGTTGGTAAAAGTCCCTTGCCTACATAAATGGGGGTATTGGGGTGGATCACAAAGATATCAAACCTCAACATTTACCGGTAGGCATTTCTGCATGTTTGTGCATATTAGAGGACAGTGAAATTAGAAGCCTTTCATTTGATTTAAAATTTTGCAGTGTATTTGCGGTATGGCCCTTGCTGTTGGAGATCCCAAAAGAATGTTGTTTGCACTTGATTTGAGGTCAAATGGGTTAGTTTTTTTTAGTTGCCAGTTTTAATGAATATACCACACGGGAAGTTTGATCTTTGAGATTAGAGATGTTCTGTTGTTTAGGGTTCTTATTTAATAGACAATTTTAATGTTTTCACTCTCAGTACAAAGCACCACTCCTTCCCTTAACGAGGGTTTTGATCGAGTTTGCTCTCTCTGTTGTGCTCTTTCTTTAGATCAACTGCGTGATTTGGGGGTTATTGTCGATCTACAGGTGTACACTTTGAATGTTTATCGCTCCCTTTCTATGTTGTTAATGTTTCTTTTATTTTGTTTTGCAGGTGTTAAATGGTTAAATTCAGTGGCTTTTCTTTGTTAGTGCCATTCTGCAGCTGTGAAAAGCGGGATACAAATGAATATGATTGTTGGTTGGATTCAAGTTCAATAAGATTATTCTTAGGAAGTAAAATGCTGATTTTGTTGGGATCTTATGCAGCTTATCCTTTCCAATGCTATACGGCGAACAAGATCATCTTGAGAATGCCTAGAATCTGCTTGGTGAATTGCTAAAGTGATTAGGACATAAAGAACCTGCTTGAAAGAAAAGAAAATGTTGGTACTTTTCTATAATTTTGTTTTTGTTTAAAAACCTAGTTAAATTTCAATTATCAAGTAATAACCACACGTCGTGTTTTAGTTTCAAACTTTCAGGAATTAGGCAGAGACATGGGTTTATATGCACTAAAATACTACTCCCTTTCTATGTTGTTAATGTTTCTTTTATTTTGAAGCAGGTCCAAACTTCTGGGTGTCCATATTTGGTAATTTTGACTTTTAAATGTCTATTTACTTGGGCTTTGTATTTTTGGGCTGGTATTTACGTATATTGAGTTTCAAAACTCATATTTCATGGCATTCATGTTTTGGCTATATCGACTTTAAAATGTGAAATCTTTGGGTCTTCTGCATTTTTTTGACATATAATTTGCAACTTTGACTTTAGAAAGTCAAAAATTTTGGGTGTTGAATCTAGGCTACAAATATTCTCAAGTGTCACTATGCATTTGATTATTACACATATCTTGCTCACCGTAATTCCTATTTAAATAAATTGTTGTTTACATGTGTGATTTCATATTCATATTGTGAGAATCATTGCGAGAATCGGTTGCTTTCTTCGCATTGTTTGAACGTTTTGTTTCTTGGTTGAAATTGACGTATTCAATATGCGTAGACCCCGCAGCTTCGGGTCGCCCCACTTGGTAACCGGATTTTTAAAACGGTTCGGCTCTGCGGCAACGCGCAGGTCGACCCACTTGTATCTTACATGTGACACAACCGGATGACTTTATAAAGTTCTCACAAACACTTCATATTATTTACTAGGTTAATAATCCGTAATATACGGGTTGAACTTAGATTTATAAAATGAGATAAATGAAAGAAAAAAATGACGAGAGATTTAAAAAATATGAATGACATAATTTTTTTAATTAATTTTGCCTTTGTTAAACATGGGTTGAGTTTGTTCAAATTTAATAGCCATATAAATATGAATTTCGTTTATCATTTAATATATTAAATAATCACACTAATCATGTTTGACCGATCTAATTTTTTATTTTCGATGTTGTAGTTTAAGTTAGATAGTCGACCATTTACTACCCATATTGTCATGATCCTGATTTGTTGGCCATAAAACAATAGGACCACCACCATTTACATTTTAATTGTTGCAGCATAGTAATAAGTTATGTTACAATAGTTAATAAAAATAAGGATTTGTTGACCATTACAATAACTATTTAATTAGAAATTTAAAAATTACTAAATTTCTTTAATTAGAAATTGGATATTGTTGAATTTGAATGTTTCGAATTTGAATTTTGTAAAATATAAATTTAAAAGATTTAGAGATCTTACAATTACATTATATTAATAATAAATTTAATATTTATTAAATGTAATATTGAATTTAATATCTGGAAAGTTAAAATAATAAATTTTTTAAATTTGAATTTTTCAAAATTTAGTTTTAGAAATTTTAAAAGATTTGAAGTTTCATTATATTTAATTAGAAATTTAAAATTTATTATATGCATGTAAGGTTTAATTTTATATTTAAATTTTATATTTGGAAAGTTGAAATAATACATGAAATTTTTTGATATTGAATAAGGGATTGACAAGTGGATTGTTGAGGTGGACATCCTAGTAAAATGACATGTAAACATTATTTTATTGCTTTATTAAGATATATAAAAGATACACGAATTGACCTACATATGTAACCTTTATAGCTAAATCTATAAGTTGTACTCATTTCTTGTTTGAATATAACACAAACAAACTATTTTAAGATAAAATAGTTGACATCAAGGGAACATACTAATGTTACTTGATTTACTCTTTCAATAAACCGTGATTTAATAAATTTTACTTATATAAATAGTTTGGGTTTCAGTTCTAAAAAGATATGAAATCGTAATGAATCTCAGAACGGGGGCTTTCATCTGCATTGGAGTCGGCTTGTTCCAAGTAAAGTTAATCTTTTGGCGTGGCGGGCTCAAAGGGGAAGAATTGCCACCTTTGATGCTCTCCTAAAAAGGAACATCCCGAATGTCCCTCATATTTGCAAACCGTGTAATGAGGCGGACGAGTCCGCTTTGCATCTTTTCACCGGTTGCACCTTCTCTACGAGTGTTTGGTTGTTGGTTGGTGTAATGTTCCTCCGATTTTTGCTTTCTCTATTGATGATCTTCTTAATATGCATAAAGATAATAAGATAGGCGGGAAGAAAAAAGAGATCCTTCATGGCATAATTCTTACTAGTTTATGGTGCATATGGAGAGAAAGGAATGTCGTTGTTTTCCAAGGGGTTCAAGCTAACGTTAGTAAAACGTTTATGGAAATCAAAACATGGAGTCAGTTATGGTTCAACAATAGATGTAATCCTAGATGTAGGATCGATTGGGGAAATTGTAGCTACATGTAACTCTTTTTGGTGTTTTGCCTTTCCTAGTTCCTCGCTAGGATTGGGCCCCTTGGGTTTTAATACAATCGGCCGTTCAAAAAATAAAAAGTTCTAAAAAGATATGAGAATCGACTCTTCTCTATACTTTAACGGGTTATTGGCTCATCAAATCATCTTCATTCCTCGAAAACAGAAGCTGAAGATCACTATCAGAAGGAAACCCATCATAGGCGAGAAAACCTTTTGCCCCAACCTAAAATCCCTATTTTTATTATAGGTAGGACTTAAACCTAAGACCTCATCATTTTAATGTTTTTAGATGCCATAATTTTTCTCTTCATGTCCATAAATTGTTTCATGTTAAAATCCAAATATGCGTTAATAAAAAAAACCTTGCGGAACAAAAATGCAACTTGAATACCATTGGCTTAAAATAAATAGTATATAAAAAAACTTATTCACACATGTCCTTGGATGTATCGATCTATGTTCTAAGCCAATGGAAGTTTTTCAGTCAAAGTGATCAATTATATATGAGTTGAAATGGTGATTTTGATTCATGTTCTTGAAATGATCTAATTTATAGTTGTGTAGGAGAGTAGGTTATAGGTAGCTAGGTAGAAGAATATATATATATATATATATATATATATATATATATATATATATATATATATATATATATATATGAGGTTCATTGTAGACCCCTTAAAAAGTGTAGACCCCGTAGACCCCCTATATTTTTCTATAAAACTCATTAAAAATTATAAAACTCATTGCTGTTGGTTTGGTTTTTTTTTATGCGATAAGTTTTAAAAATAAAAAAGAAAACCTAGAAAGTTGTTAGAGACAATGAAATATATTTGTTGTTAAAAAAATATATTATTCTATAAAACTCACTAGAAATTATAAAACTCATTGCTGAGTTTTAAAACTCACAGTTGTGTTTAAAACCCACTACAACTTTAAAAATCGATATTCTTTAAAACTCATTGAAAATTATAAAACTCATTACAAATTATAAAACTCACTCTTTAGATTAAAACTCACTGTTGTTTTTAAAACTCATTGCAACTTAAAAAATCGACGTTCTATAAAACTCACTAAAATTATAATTTCAAATTAAGAAAATAAAAAATAAAGAAAAAACTAAAAGACATAAGAAATAAACCCTAAATTAAAATATAAAGATAGACATATGACAAAATAAAAAAAATAAAAATAAAGACCAAATTCAACAACAATGATATATATATATATATATATATATATATATATATATATATATATATATATATATATGGTGAGGTTCAGTCAAAAGTTCATTGTAGACCCCTTAAAAAGTGTAGACCCTGTAGACCTCCTATATTGTTCTATAAAACTTACTAAAAATTATAAAACTAATTGCCGTTGGTTTGGTTTTTTTATGCGATAAGTTTTTAAAAATCAAAAAAGAAAACCTAGAAAGTTGTTGGAGACAATGAAATATAATTGTTGTTGAAAAAAATATATTATTCTATAAAACTCACTATAAATTATAAAACTCATTGCTGAGTTTTAAAACTCACTGTTGTGTTTAAAACTCACTACAACTTTAAAAATCGATGTTCTTTAAAACTCATTAAAAATTATAGAACTCATTACAAATTATAAAACTCGCTCTTTAAATTAAAACTCACTGCAACTTAAAAAATCGACGTTTATAAAACCCACTAAAATTATAATTTCAAATTAAGAAAATAAAAAATAAAGAAAAACCTAAAAGACATAAGAAATAAACCCTAAATTAAAATATAAAGATAGAAATATGACAAAATAAAAAAAATAAAAATAAAGACCAAATTCAACAACAATGAGTTTTATAATTTTAGTGAGTTTTATAGAACAATAAAGGGGTCTACGGGGTCTACATTTTTTAAGGGGTCTACAATAAACTTTTGACTATATATATATATAAATGAGAAAATTTTCTTTTAAGAACTTTTGAGAACTAAATCTCAACCACAAATTTCAGGGGGGGGGGGGGGGGAGGGGGGAGCCACTACAATTCATGGGAGGGGGGATACATATAAATAAACTTGTGCCTCAAATTAGTTATTTTTAGTTCTCAAATCAAATTGGTTCTCAAATGATACTTTCCCTATATATATATATATATATATATATATATATATATAGTGAAAAGTTCATTGTAGACACCCTCATAAGTGTAGACAGGTAGACACTTTTTTTTCACCATTAGATCTATTGATCTAATGGTTATGATTAATTTCTTTTTTCTTTTTTTTCCTTTTTCTCATTGTTCAGAAAATTTCACATGTGAAAACACATGTGAAATAGGGTGTCTACCTGTCTACACTTATGTGGGTGTCTACAATGAACTTCACCCTAGGTAAAAGATCCGTGTAGACCCCTTATTTTTTGTAGACCCCGTAGACCCCTTATAAAACTCAAGAAACTCATTAAAACTCACTAAAAATAAAACTCAGATTTGTTTATTTAGTTTTTTTTATTTGCGATAAGCTATAAAGAACAAAAAAAGACAATTAAAAAAAAGAAAAACGAAAAACATTAAAAATTGAACATTTTAAGACAATGAGTTTTAAAAATCAATGAGTTTAAAACTCAATAAAACTCAGTGTTGCGTTTAAAACTCATTATTTTAAAACTCATTGTCTTAAAATGTTCGATTTTTAATGTTTTTTGTTTTTTTTAATTAATTAATTTATTTTTTTGGTTCTTAAAAGCTTATCGTAATAAAAAAAAACCAAATTTACAACACTGAGTTTTATTTTTATTGAGTTTTATAGGGGTTTACGGGGTCTAAAAAATTTACTAGGCGTTTTTTTATTTTTTTTCATAAAGGGGGTCTTTTTAACTTAGAGAATCACCATAAAAAAAATCGGAACAAAAATCGAATTTTTTAGCTTGGTTTTCACGGTTTTCCAAACTCGGAGAGGTTTTCATTTTATCCTTCCTCTATATATATATATATATATATATATATATATATATATATATATTGTTGTGGTACGTACGTACGTGTAGACGTTTAATGCGGAATTAAGCCGTTGGAAAGAAGGCCGGGCCTCACCTCCCAATAATGTTATGATGTTCGATCACAAAGAGGAACCCATAACTACGCCTAGAGGGAGGGAGGGAGGGAAGGAGTTCAGCGACGTATGATCATGTTGTAAAGGGCAAAACACCCGGCCCCTAGTACGTGTTGGTCTTGGATCAGCAAATCGATATAATTTACTCTTTCATTATCCATGCATGGTGGAAAATAACCAAAAACTTCATGTATCAAGAGTTTTGATTTATAATAACTACTCTTAATAGGGAAAGTGAATATGGGGTTTTCACTCTTTTTTAAGACTAGTATATATCTAGTTTAAAAATAAATTGTGTGAATAAGAAAAAGATAAAATCTAATTAAAAAACTAGATGGGAGAATTTTCCTTCATTTTAGCCTTTTGTTTTGGAGGGTTGCCTTACATGCCAAGTATATGATGCCAGCTAGAATATGATATGCCATTATTGGAGATGATTTTACCCTGTTTAATTGGTTAGTTTAAACTTTTTTCTGAAATAAGACGAGGAGAATAGACGAAAGGAAATGCATGTGGTTGATTTCTAATTAGTGTATCTATAAAATATAATAATAAGTTATCAAGTCCGTTATTGAGATTTCCAGACCCTATAGAAAAAGTAAAAATATATTCCTTAAAATAGGACAAGATTGGGGTATTAAATTGCAAATTGTGATAATAATAAACCAAACAAGATTATTGTGGGAAATTGATTTATCTTATGATATCAAATGAATTATAATGCATGATATTTTTATAAACATGATATGAGTATATCTCATTGTATATTTAAATATGATTTTATTATTATTTATTTTGATAGTTCTTTTCTTAAATACTATCATTCATTTTCATTTAGTAAAATTGGATTTAATAATCCAACTTTCCAATTACCCTTTTACTTCGATTGACATAGAAAATTAAGAAATAAGTTTCTATGGGTTCCTCTTTATCGTCTACTTCTGGTGCAAGCAAGAAACCCATAGGCTTTTAACTGGAAACCAACTCCGTTAAACATTTTTAACGGATGACTTTTGGTAAAAAAAATAGTTAGATGGTTGGAGCCAGTGGCAAAAACATTCTTAGTTGAGATTATTAGCGACTAGTAAGTGAAAATTAGGATTATTAAAATTCAATTTTCCTTTTAGTTAATGTTTTCAGTTAGTATGTTTAATTAACAAAATTCTTAATTATTTAAATTTCTTATATTTCAAGCTAATTTATATAATTATTTCATAACAATATAACAATACATGTTGATTTCAACAACTAATAAAAAATAACAAAATTTTAGCCCCCATATAAATCATAACCATCCACCATTTTTCAGTCAATTTTTTACACTTTTAAAACCGGCCTTTGAATTATTTAACTAGATAGATATATTGTTTATTTAAGCAAATTTTAAATTTTACAATTTAGTAAAACTCTAATTATGAAAATAAATCATTTAAGTATATGTGTAGTCTTTAAAATTCAGACGAGAAAATGATTATGAGATTGACTATGATGATGCCATGTTATAAAAAAAAACTTCTTTTATAAGAATAAAAGAAGAAAATAAGATTATCGTATTCGTGACTAATCATATTTTACTCATTTTCTTAAATTAAAAAAATATCTCCAATTTTAATTGGAAAATATAAAAAGGTGTTAACGACATTGGCTTTAAATTTGTTGGACACTTTAAAAGATTAGAATATAGAAAAGTTGTCCCCTTTTACTACTCAATCTCTCTAATTATTCTTATGCTGATATTGAAGAGACGTTGATATTAATTTAAAATATAATATTTTGATAAGAGTGTTGTGGTTAAGCTCCATAAAACTCTACCCTTAATCGTTTTCTGTCATGTGGCAGATGACGTGACAAATGGGCTTGATGGCTAAAGTGGGGTGTAGTGGAGGAGCTTGATGTGTGTGTGTGTGTGTGTGTGGGGGGGGGGGGGGGGGGGGGATTGATATTTAAAAAATAGCCAATCATAATAAAAGAGGCAGGAGAGAGAATGGGATCAATTTCACTTCACAGCGCGATGAGGACAACGCCTCTTGCCGAATTCCAGCCCATAGCGCCCGGGGGGGGGGGGGGTGTGGGTGGTGTTGGGGGGTTGGGGGTGGCGAAATGATGTCTAAAAATGTGTGGCCTAACGCCCAAGAATACCATCTCTAGGCATTTTTCTTTTTTTGGGGGGGGGGGGGTGTTAGGGTATAGACCGGGATCGGATGCACACACTGATCACGAGACACACACACTCAAGCAAGAAAAGTAAGAATACGAGATTCATGTGGTTCGCTCTAAACTAACCTACGTCCACGGGCTAACTAGGAGATATATATTTCTTGTGCTCACAATGAAATGATACATATTACTTCGGTATATATAGAAAGAAATTTAGGTCATCCCGTAAATGGGTTGGGCCTAACACTGTAGATGTGAACTGGGCCAACATGCCCAACAATTCTCCCACTTAGTGGCCATTGACATCTTCAACTCTGCGGACCGACACCTTGTAATATCTATAATCGTCTTTCATCATTTTAAAACTCCTAGTTGATCTGCCAGCCTTCTCATCGTTCATTCCTGAATGCCAGTTGAAGCTACGCACAACTTCAACTTCTCTAAAGTAACAACCTTAGTCAACATGTCTGCTGGATTTTCTGTTCCTTTGATCTTCTCTAGCTTCAAACTGCCATCACTAATTAAATTCCTGATAGAGTGATATCTCAGCTGGATGTGTTTTGTCTTTCCATGAAACACATGGTTCTTGGCCAAGTGAATAACGCTCTGACTGTCACAGTACAACGAACAGTCCATCTGCTTCTTGCCAAGTTCTTCCAGAAAATTCTTCAACCATATAAGCTCTTTGGCGGCTTCAGCCAACGCTATATACTCTGCTTCTGTGGTTGAGAGAGCAACGCTTTTCTGCAATCTGGACATCCAACTGATTGTCATTCCTCCCACTGAAAAAACATAACCTGAGGTGCTTTTGAAAGAAGTTTTGCACCCACCCAAATTTGCATCAGTATACCCCTTCAGGATGACGTTCTTCCCCTTAAAACCCAATACCACCTTTGAAGTCCCCTTCAATTACCTCAATAGCCATTTAACTGCTTCCCAGTGTTCTCTCCCCGGATTGGACATAAACCGACTAACAACCCCCACTACATGTGCTATATCTGGTCGCGTGCATACCATTGCATACATTAGATTTCCAACTGTCGATAAGTATGGAACTTTAGCCATTTCAGCTATGTCTTCATCTGTCTTGGGTGACTAATCTTTGGAAATCTTAAATTGACTGCCCAATGGAGTACTTATGACTTTGGCATCTTTAAGTTGAATTTCTCTAACACTTTCCCAATGTATTTCTCCTAGGACAGTGTCAAAGATCCATCTTTCTGATTTCCGATGATGCTCATCCCGAGTATCTGCTTTGCAAGGCCTAGATCTTTCATCTCAAACTCTTCAGACATCTGTCGTTTCAACTTCTTGATTTCTGAAATGTCTGATCCAGCAATTAACATATCATCTACATCCAGTAGTAGAATGATATATGAACTGTTAAGCTTCTTGATGTAACTACAGTGATCCATGTCACATCTCCTGTAGCTAGTTCTGCCCATGAAGTTTATCAGGTACCATTGTCTTGGAGCCCGCTTGAGACCATACAGACTCTTCTTTAGTTTACACACCAGGTTTTCCTTGCCCTTGACTTGAAAACCGTCTGGCTGTGTCATATAAATGTCCTCGTTCATATCCCTGTGTAGAAAAGCAGTCTTCACATCTAACTGCTCTTCATGTAAACCCTCTGCTGCTACAATACTGAGCGCTAGTCTGATTGTGGTCATCTTCACAACTGGAGAGAAAATTTCATTGTAGTCGACACCCTCCTTTTGTTGGAAACCTTTAACAACCATCCTGGCTTTGAATCTTTTGGTACCATTATGCTCGTCTTTGACTCTGAACACCCATCTATTCTGAAGAGCCTTCTTCCCAACTGGAAGTTTAGTAAGAATCCATGTCTGGTGCTCCCACTGCAACGAATCTCTCACACTGATGGCTTCAGTTTAAGTCTGTGGTTCTCCATTTTCATTTAACAGGAAAAAATTAGCAAATGGAGAATATCTAGTAGTAGGTTTCTTGACTCTGGTCGACTTTCTAACCTGAGGTGTAGTTGATGGATCTGATGAACTATTTACTACCTTATCTTCTGAGTCACCTTATTTCTCTGCCTCTGAGCTCCCACTGTCAGCACTCTCTACTGGAGTCTCAGTTTCAACTGTATGTGTCATCATCTTTCTCTGGAGCTCAAACTATTCAATGTCTTTCTCTTTCTGATCTGTCGGAGTTTCTGTAAGTCGATCTCTGTACATCTCTGTTTCGTTGAAGACGAAATCTCTGCTTTTGATGACTTTTGTGTTCTGGAAGTCCCAAAGTCTATACCCCATCTCTTCCGAACCATAGCCAATGAACGTAAACTTCTTTGACTTTGCATCGAGCTTGTCTATGTCCATTCTTATAACTTAACATATGCACTCTAACCAAACACCTTTAGATGTGTAAGGTTGACTTCACGGCCTTGCCATTCTTCTTCTGGAATCTTGAAACCTATAGGAACTGATGGTCCTCGATTAGTCAGATAGGCACCAGTGTTAACTGCATCAGACAAGAACATCTTTGGTAAACCATCATGTAGTCTCATGCTTCCGGCTCTTTCATTCAAAGTTATGTTCATCCTCTCAGCCACACCGTTCTACTGAGGTGTTTCGGGAATTATCTTCACCATCTTGATTCCATTCTTAGAAGAATAATCAGTAAACTCTTTACTGATGTAATCTCCTCCATTGTCAGATCTTAAGCATATAACCTTCAGACCATATTTAAGTTCAACAGCAGATTTTCATTTCATAAAAGTAGAAAAAAAACATCTGATTCTTCAAGAAATAAACCCATACCTTTCGTGTTGAATAGTCTATGAAGATGACATAATAGTTTGCTCCTCCCACCGATAAGACTGAGGTGGGTCCACAAACGTCTGAATGAATTAGCTCTAATTTTCCTGCCTTTGGTGTTCTCCCACTTTTCACGAAGGAAACCCGTTTCTGCTTAGCCATAACACATGATTCATATAAACCACTCTCTACCTTCTTCAGATCTGGGAACTTTCCTTTAGCGGCTAGCATCTTCATTCATTTCTCGCTCATGTGTCCGAGTCTCTGATGCCACATAACAAACGAACTCGAACCTGATGTCACAGCATTGACACAAGATTTCCTATGACATTCTTCCACTTTCCTCCATCGAACATAGCGTCATAACCCTCGTATCTAACTGTCCGACAAAAATCAGCATTCTCCTCAAGTTGGGTATAACTGGAACATCCTTCAAAGTCCACGTAGTGCCTAACGAGGTTCTCAGATCAACATCACCAATACATGTGATGTCAAATGCCTGCTTATTAGCTAAACGAACTTTACCAAAGTTACTTGTTCGTAGATTCTTTACCAACTCTATACTAGGAACTGCGTGAAAAGAAGCTCATGAGTCCATGATCCATGACTCGACTGATTTTTCAACGCTACAGATAAGGACATCATCTGAATCTTCACCAGCTACATTGTTCATCTCTTTCACTACTTGTTTAGTACATTGGTTTCTGAAATGCCCGGATTCCTTGCAATTCCAGCAAGTAATATATTTTCTAGTCTTAGACTGACCTCTTTTTCTTGACTTCGATCTGCCCCTTTGTTAACCTCCTTTGTCCTATCTTCTACCTCTGCCTTCTGTATTTAACAGAGAGCTGGAAGATTCTCCAGAACTCTTTCGTCTTATATCTTCACCAACAATCAAGTCTCTCATCCTATTAAATGTTAGGTTGATTGTTCCGGATGTACTACTGACGTCTGTCACTGTACCTGCCCAACTTTCTGGCAAAGATGATAATAGGAGTAGGGCGTGCACTTCATCATCAAACTTGATCTCCATGGTAGTCACCCGTGAGATAATCGAGTTCAACTTATTAATGTGTGTAGTAACTGAAGCACATTCCTTCATCTTGGTGTTAACCAACTGTCTGATGAGGAATACCTTATTAGTGGCCGACGGTTTTTCATACATGTTGGACAAGACTTTTAACACTTCATAGGTGGTCTTTTCACTTACAACATTGTACACAACACTCCTCACCAATGAAAGTCTGACAGCACCCAAAGCCTGTTTGTCTAACAATTCCCATTCAGAATCTGTCAACTACTCAGGTTTAGAAGTTTCACCTAACATCCGAAGGTGTAACTTATTCTGGTATAGCAGATCCTCAATCTGCATTCTCCAAAACCGGTAATCTTGACCAGAGAATTTCTCGATCCTCATCTTGCTGTCTTCTGCTATTTATGAAACTTTTCGTAACCTGAACTTAAATTCAAAGACGTCTCCCCGAAATCTCTAAGCCCGAATGTTAAACCGAAAACTTCTTTTTTTATCCCATAGTACCCACCACCGTAAACTCGTTTGCAAAATCTGAGTCCAAACTGACCAACTCACAAACTTTAGGTGGTTGTTTTGACAAACTGCCAAACTTAAACTTCAAGGACTAAACTTGCCAAACTCCTAAACTTAAAATGTAGAGGTTAAATTCAACAATCTGTCAAACTTAAATTAATACCCTTATAAAGTTCAGGGGGGCATGTTTGTAAATGATTAAATGCCAGGGGATGATAAAAATAGTGCCCTAAACTTTATGGCCAAAATTGTGAATTAGCATTAAATAACCCAAGGAAAAATTTGCACTTTATGTACCCCTTTTTCTTCGTACGTATCAATGTTTTAAAAACCGGTTCAATCGCGAACCGGTCCTCATACCGGTTTTTTAATCCCCGTATTTTTGTACATAACCGTACCGTTTCGAACCGGGCGGTTTTCTGACCTTTTTGTTTTGATTTTTTTTTTAAATTTTATTGTTATTTTTTATTATATTTTAGAGTTTAAAACTTATATTTTCTTGTGAAATACGTATCTTGTATTATTTTTAGTGGATTATAACTGTATTTGAACTATTTTTGTTGGGGTGTACAAGTTTATTACCATTTTTATAAAATATATATATATATATATATAAATCCCCAAACCGGTTCAACCGGCTGGTCAAACCGTCCCCGGAAGGTTTTCCGGTTCAACCAAAAAACCGGTTTTTAAAACATTGGTACGTACACGCCAAATTCAATTTATGCCGACAACCAGAAGCTTCTGCTCTCAATTAAAGAAGACAACGACTTCTATATTCGTAGATTTCAGACGGTAACGGCCGAAGACAATTCGGTGATACGCCGACGTCGCTTCTTCTACATTCCGTTTCACGGCGACCACCGACGACCTTGTACACCACTACAGTGGTTCTCACGGTTCGGCGACCTAAACCGGTCGTTTTTCTTCTACCGAACACTAGTGTGAAACCGAAATGGGTACAAGAAAGGACTGACCTTTAGACGACAGTGTAACTATACGATGCCGACGACTGCTCATAATATTCCGACAACTGCACGAGATTGTTTCTGCCAACTCGGTAGATTCACGGTACCGACCTTCAGTCTACTTCTCTTCTGCTTCAACTTCCTTCTGCAACGATGTTGACAAACACCGGAGATGAAACCAGTGACTCGGTCTGATCTTGTGCAACCCATACCAGTTGTTAGGTTATAGACGGGAACCAGGTGCACACTGATCACGAGACACAAACACTCAAGCGAAAAAAAGTAAGAACACGGGATTTACGTGGTTCAGTCTATACTAACCTACATATTACAATGAAATATACATATTACATTGGTATATATAGAAAGAAATTTAGGTCATCCCGTAAATGAGGCGGACCTAACATTATAGATGTGAATTGTGCCAACATACGCAACCAGAAGGGGGGGGGGGGGTTCTTTCCTTCGTGAGCTTAACGACCGGCGTGAGAGCTTTTTCTTTTCATTTTTTTTAATTTCCACCAAATAAACACTAACACCTCATTTACCCAAACATTTACATTTTACACCATCACTAACCCACTATACCACTTTTTTCACTTTTACATCATTGTTTGCGTGACACACTTTTAAACTTATAGTATCCAGTTTTGATTAGTCCTCGTGGCGTTGTTAAGTGGAAGCCACCATGTAATTTATTTTATTTTTATTTTGTATTCTAAACGCAACAAGTTTAGCATAGGAGTTGGTGATGTAATGTGTAGAGTCGTGTAATAATACTTTCAGGCCTTAGATCTGATACTTTGAGTGGTTGGCTTTTAGTTTTAGTGTTGTTACGTAGTATCTTTGTATGTACGTTAGAATATTAAACCGAAACTCAAACTCATTTATTAAACGGGCTATAAATCAAGGTTCAAACATGTGACCCTAATCGTTTTTTTTGATTTTATAGTTGTTCATTAAAAAAATTAAGGGAATCATTTATAATACGAAAAAAAAAGTTTTGTTACATAATGATATATTATAAAAAAGGTTTTACTTTTAAATGTGGAAAAAATACGGAATAGTCTTTTAACTTCAATATTTAACTAGGTTACTAACCCGTATAGTACACATGCTGAATAAAGATTCAAAATATGAGATAACTACAAAAAAATAATAAGATAATTAAAAATTATGAATGATATAATTCTTTATCATTTTTGTAAAGTTTGACATGATTAAATTTTCATTAGTTTTAAAAGGAAAATAATTTAAAAAATTTTGTTTTTAAATTTGACAGTTTAATATGATTATATTCAATATTTAAGTAAGCTATTGTGGTTGATTTTGATGATGCCAAGTGACAAAATCATAGATGTACACCCTACAAATGGTCGTTTGAATTGTGTTTATATATATATTTACCCCCCCCCCCCCTCCCCCCGGAATTTTATGGAGTCATCGTCGAGTCACGTCACGTCGTTTTAGCCCCAACGATCATTTTTAAATTGTTTAAATAGCAAAAAAAAAAAAAAAAGATGATGTGGAGTTATAACCACCCTTATTTATTATCACTTTCAAACAAACTAATAGCATTAAAAATAAAATAAAATTACTACGGTGAATTCAAGCATATTATATATTAATTTTAAATTTATATAATTTTATTTATAACAAGGAAAATTAAACTATTTTTTAGGCTAGATCGAAACAAGTTCTGTTAAAAAAATGAATG
>JBCNJP010000025.1:105107599-105137454 GCA_039602395.1 Deinandra increscens subsp. villosa
GAGAATTTTGTAGTGTTCAATTTAGTTGAACTTTGGGCCAATAATGTCAAGTTTCTGAAAGTTGCAGGTTGCTTCTTTTAATAAGTACAGGGGGTGTAATTGTCAATTCTCTTGACAGTTTCGTTTCTTACCGTTAGTTTGTTAGTCGGAGCTGGCGGAAGGGTTTATAATCAGTTGATTTAGGCATTTTAGGGATATAGCTTTGTATTCCAATTCTTCTTGTAATTTTCTTTCGTTGATTCTATATTCAATAAAGAAGCAATCATTTGGCTCAATTGTTCTTGATTTCGTTTTCTATTTGAGTTCTAGTTTTCTGATTGTTCAACAATTGGTATCAGAGCCATCGGTGCTCGATCTGATCAGAAAACTGTTCTGAAATCTCGATTGTAAAATGGTTACTACGTCGACGAAGTTTGACATCGAAAAATTCGATGGCCGCAATGATTTCAATCTCTGGAGGCTTAAGATGCGGGCTCTGCTTGTTCATCAAGGGACTGTTGACGCATTGAAGGGAGAAGCCAATTTGCCGGAAGAATTGACGGAGAAAGAGAAGAAGGAAATTCTGGACAAAGCCCATAGTGCTTTGATTTTATGCCTTGGTGATCGTGTTCTAAGAGAAGTCTCAAAGGAAGCAACAGCAGCCGGTGTTTGGGCAAAATTGGAGCAACTCTACATGACAAAATCATTGGCTAACCGATTGTACTTGAAAAAGAAGATGTACACATTCAAGATGAGTGCTGGAAGTACAATGGAGTCTCACATTGATGAATTCAACAGGTTAGCTCTTGATCTTGAAAATGTTGATGTTACTGTAGAAGATGAGGACAAAGCAATCATGTTTTTGTCTTCATTACCTAGCTCATATGAGCATTTTGTGGACACCCTAATGTTTGGTAGAGATACATTGAGTATGGAGGATGTTACCTCTGCCATGAACTCAAAAGAATTGTCTAAAAGAAACATTGAACCTAAAGAAGAAGGTAGTGAGGGGCTGTTTGTTAGTAGAGGGAGAACTGATCACAGGTCACAAAAGAAAAAGGGTGGGCAGCAGTCTAGGTCAAAATCAAGGACTAGGCTTAGATGTTTTGTGTGTAACTCTGACAAACATCTCAAAAGAGATTGTCCAGAGTTTAAGAAAAAGAGGAATGAACCAAGTTCATCAAAGGTCTCAACAAATTATTCACAAGGTGATGAATCAGATGGTTGTGAGTCAGTGGATGTTCTTGTGGTTGATAATGAGGGTATGAAGACTAATTGGATTATGGACTCGGGTTGTTCATATCATATGACACCAATTAGGGAGTTCTTTTGTGATTTGAAGTTTGAAGATCTTGGCAGTGTCAAATTGGGTGATGATAGACCTTGTAAAGTGTTGGGCACTGGATCTGTTAACTTGAAGCTTAACAATGGAACTACTGCAAGATTGCAGCAAGTAAGGTTCATACCAGATTTGAGAAGAAGTTTAATCTCTTTAGGTACTTTTGAAAGGGATGGATACCATGTTAGTTTGAAGAATGGTAAGGCCAGGGTGTTAAAGGGATCTTTAGCAGTTATAACAGGCACCAGGAGGGATAATAATCTCTATTTCTTGGATGGTGAAGTGCAGCCAGGAGAAGTTAATTCTGTTAATCTAACAGGGAATGAGGCTGCATTGTTATGGCACAAAAGGTTGGGGCATATAAGCCAGCAGGGTCTTATTGAGATTCACAAGAAAGGGAATCTAGGAAAATTGAATACTTGTGACTTTGGTTTCTGTGAGACATGCATCATGGGAAAATCACATAGGGTAAAGTTTGGAAAAGGCTTGCATACTTCTAATAGGATGTTAGACTACATTCACTCTGATTTGTGGGGGCCTGCGAAGAATGATTCATTAGGAGGGGCAAAGTACTTTATTTCTATTATGGATGACTTCTCAAGAAGAGTTTGGCTATATCCTTTAAAATCTAAGAGTGAAGCTTTTGAAAAATTTAAGAATTGGAAGGTGTTGGTTGAAAACCAAACTGGGTATAAAGTCAAGAAGCTCAGAACTGATAATGGGTTAGAGTTCTGTAGTGGAGAATTCAATACATTTTGCAAAGATAATGGAATAGCCAGGCATCTTACAATACCTGGGACTCCACAGCAAAATGGGGTAATTGAAAGAATGAACAGAACTATACTTGAGAAGGTAAGGTGCTTGCTAAACAGTTCTGGTTTACCTAAATGTTTTTGGGCAGAGGCTGCATCTACTGCTGTTTATCTAATAAACAGATCTCCTTCAGCAGCTATAGAGATGAGGACTCCAATGGAAGTATGGACAGGTTCTAAAACTCAGAACTACTCAGATTTAAAGGTGTTTGGTTCCTTAGCATATGCCCATATTAGCCAAGGAAAACTTGAGCCTAGAGCTATAAAGTGTGTATTTCTTGGCTATCCTGAGGGGGTCAAGGGTTATAGGCTGTGGAGAGTTGATAATGGTAAGCCCAAAGTGTTGGTGAGTAGAGATGTTGTTTTTAAGGAGGATGTTTTGTATAAAGATGTGATAGGTGAAGGGAGAAATATTGATTATCTTAATGATAATTCAAAGAGGACTTCACTTGAGGTGGAGCCAGTTCAAGTAGATATTGGTGAGCCTGAGGTGGAGCCTAATTCACCTGGGAATCACTCAGACAGTCCTGTGGAAATGCAACATGAAGAATCAAGTAGCAGTGGAAGTTCAAGCTACAAGCTGGCTAGAGACAGGTCTAGAAGGAAGATTACTTTACCTATTAGATTTAGAGATAATGAGAGCATATCTGCTTATGCTTTCATATCAGCTGAAACTGAGAGTTCCCATGAACCTCTTTCTTATCATGAAGCTGTTAATTCAGCAGATAAAAGTAGGTGGTTGATGGCTATGAAAGAGGAGATGGATTCTTTATATAAGAATGATACCTGGGAGTTAGTGAATAGGCCAAAGAATCAGAAAATTGTGGCTTGCAAATGGCTGTATAAGGTGAAAGAAGGAATACAGGGTGTTGAAGCTCCAAGATACAAAGCAAGACTGGTTGCAAAAGGGTTCACTCAAGTTGCTGGCATAGACTATAATGAGATTTTTTCACCAGTTGTAAAACATTCTTCTATTAGAGCCATTTTGTCTCTAACTGCGTATGGAGATTATGAACTTGAACAAATGGATGTGAAGACAGCTTTTCTACATGGTAATCTTGAAGAGAAGATTTATATGGCTCAGCCTATGGGGTTTGAAGTTCAAGGTCAAAGAGACAAGGTTTGTTTGTTAAAGAAATCACTGTATGGTCTTAAACAGTCTCCAAGGCAGTGGTATCTCAGATTTAATGATTATGTGGTGCAGCAAGGTTTTGTGAGAAGCAACTATGATAGTTGTGTGTATTTCAAGCAATACAAGCCTGGTAATTTCATCTACTTACTGTTGTATGTAGATGATATGCTGTTGGCTGCAAAAGATCAGAGTGAAATCAATGCTACTAAGCAAATGCTCATGAGAGAGTTTGAGATGAAAGAATTGGGCAAGGCAAAGAAGATCTTAGGAATGGAAATTAGTAGAAACAGGGAACTAAGACAGTTGAAGTTGTCACAGTCTACTTATATTAAGAAGATTCTGACTAACTATGCAATGATGGAGTGTAAACCAGTGAAGACACCATTGGCTGCACATTTTAAGTTGTCTAAGTTGGATTGTCCTAATACTGAAGAAGATAAGGAATATATGAGTAAGATTCCTTATTCAAATGTTGTGGGTTCATTAATGTATCTAATGGTTTGTTCCAGGCCTGATCTTGCTTATTCTGTTAGCTTGGTAAGCAGGTATTTGTCCAATCCTGGTAAAAATCACTGGATGGCAGTGAAATGGATATTGAGGTACCTCAAGGGTACTCAAAATCATGGGTTATTATTTGGTTATAATTCTGATCAAAAGGGGAAGTTGCAGGGTTATACGGATTCTGATTTTGCAAAAGACAGGGATAGGGGAAGATCTATTTCTGGTTATGTTTTCAGGTTGTTTGGAAATGTAATAAGCTGGAAAGCTTCATTGCAACATATTGTAGCACTGTCTACAACAGAAGCAGAATATATTTCTTTAACTGAAGGTGTTAAAGAAGCTATTTGGTTAAAAGGGTTTTTAACTGAGTTAGGGATAGAACTGGATGGTACAGAAGTGTTTTGTGATAATCAAGGGGCTGTATTATTGTCCAAAAATCCAGTTTATCATGAGAGGACCAAGCATATCAATGTTAGGCTCCACTTTATTAGAGATGTTGTAAGTTCAGGGGAGATAACTGTTTCTGATGTACATACTTCAGAAAACTGGGCTGACATGCTTACTAAAGTTCTCAGTGGAGTTAAGTTTGAGGGATGCTTGGAGGAATTACAAATTAAAGATGGTTGGATCTGATAGTTCAGGTTGTGAATTTACTGTTGTTAGTGGTATAAGGCATAAGTCACTCTTGTGCATAAATCCTGTGGATCACTGGCCTTGGTGCAGTCTTGTTCTATTGATGATAGTGAATTCATAGTTGAGCTTATGAAATTGACACTAAGGTGGAGATTATTGAGAATTTTGTAGTGTTCAATTTAGTTGAACTTTGGGCCAATAATGTCAAGTTTCTGAAAGTTGCAGGTTGCTTCTTTTAATAAGTACAGGGGGTGTAATTGTCAATTCTCTTGACAGTTTCGTTTCTTACCGTTAGTTTGTTAGTCGGAGCTGGCGGAAGGGTTTATAATCAGTTGATTTAGGCATTTTAGGGATATAGCTTTGTATTCCAATTCTTCTTGTAATTTTCTTTCGTTGATTCTATATTCAATAAAGAAGCAATCATTTGGCTCAATTGTTCTTGATTTCGTTTTCTATTTGAGTTCTAGTTTTCTGATTGTTCAACACATTATACCAACACAAAGATAACCTAACCTATCTGTTTCCTTTATGTCATGCTAAAAGCCTGTTTTTTCATTGAATTGTACCTACAAAGACAACACATAACATGATATATAAGCAATAAGAAAACATACTTATGAAATACAATTAAAACATAGCTATACATTACCAAACACAATCAACAAACAACACCCCGCGAGTTGATTTCAAGAAGTAGCCTGCAAATAAAATGACGCAAATGGGTCAAATAAGATAACAGTCACCTAATTTGTGACTGCAAAATGAATGCACTTGCAAACAACACCCCTGTAACCCAACAATACAATTCCAAATCGCACATGTTTTATTTCAATCCATAATGATGTAATTTATAATATTTTCTAAAAATCAAAGGAACACCACATGTAATTATTATAAAACATTTAAAAATGTGTGATTCGATCAATGTACTAAATCAAAGTAGTTCTGTGCAAATAACATCACTTTGACACCCTACAACACATTTGCAATTAATATTTTTTTTAATTCAATCCATAGTGATGTTAATTATTATATTTTTCAAACAATCAGAGGTACGCCTCATAAATGTACCTTTCCATGTAGAATGATTGAGCTCTTTCAGAAGATTGCAATTCAAGCATTGTCCTTTTCTTTACCCTTCTCTTGTTTCCATCTCTAACGGGTCTAACATGTAAAAAACTTAGAACATGGGGTTGAGATCCAACAAAGTGCATTTATATTGTATATTACCAGCTAAATAATTAAAAAAAAATCGTCTGAACTTTAGTACCACATAGAGAGTGCAAGAGCTTTACAAGAGACTAGAAGACAACATTTGAACAATAATTTAGTCACTTCGCCAAGTTCTCCTAAATATTTACCCAACCTGCTGCAATGGCACATAAATGTTCCCCCTTTCTGGGCTGAACAGGTCATCCTTACCTGATATTTGGCTTGTTAAAGGCCGACTGCTGCAGGATATTTCAATTGCATGTTCTTTTCAATGCATTTCAATTCCTTTAAGAACCCTTCTACATTTTGTTCCAACAAATGAAATCAATTGCAACAGATTATAATTCAATAGTATAAACAGTTTCATTTTCATATTGAATACAAGAAAAAGATAGCTATCTGCTGATCTGCTCACCTTTCACCACAAACTTCATAACCGTGTCATGTCTTTGACTTTTGCACCAACAAATTGAATAACACCGTTCTAAATAACCAACCACTGAAATTGAAGAAAAAATGTTGATGCAAAAAAAATCTAACCACAAAAGCTCAGCTATATTAAATGTGGTTGGGCATGGGCTTGAATTTGTAGGTGTGACAACAAAATGAAAGCACACACAGCTAATGATTTTGAACATACCTTTTAACCTTTCATTTGAGTACTTGACCAAACTACATTCACCGGAAATGTTATGCCACATGATATGTGCATGTTTTAGTTGCATATAGTATTAACCACAAACTCAATAAATCCACAAAACAATCTCAGAAAACAGGTTTTGTATGATACCTTAAGTCCTTAACATGTGAACTTTGGTTTTTATCTTCCATTTTGTATTCTATGTGTTGCAAAACAACTAATTCTTGCCTTCCGATATCGGCAAATCATTCTCCTAGACCAGACCCTGTGCTTATCGAATGTTGGAAGAAAAAAAAGTGTCCAGCCCTATCAATTTAACCCACACTTATAGTTTTTTTATTTTCAGATTCATAATAGGAGATTAACTATAGGCAAATGGTAATAACAAAATCAGCTAAAGAAAATCTAAATGGGTCGTTTATCATAAGACATAAATGAAGTAACGATTTGGTTTACGATCTCAAAGGAACTGTAGAGGAGAGCTAGGAATCAAATTCTTGAGGAATATGAAAAAGGTATGTACGACTTACTTGAGAACATTGAACCCTATACACCAGCAAAAATCGAAATTGAAGCCTCTTTATCTTTAAATTTGGAACTAGGGTTTACATGTGAGAAAAATGGGCAGGTCGAGAATTGAAGATGATAGATTCATCCCCAATTGAGTCTCTCCAAAAATTTAAAATAATAAAAGGGTAGGCAGGAACAATCCGAAGAAATTAAAATTTAGGAAACGAGGGAAAAGGTTTAGGCGGGAACAATACGAGGGAAATAAAATTTAGGCTATGAAAATTTTTAGAGATTGGACCTTTAAGATCTATATGTATAAATTTTATTATAATAATATATAAATAAAGCCACGTTTGAAGGAGTCAAGACTAGTATTGCTTGGATGTTTAATGAAATCAAGTGTCTTTGTTTCCTTTGGGTTAAGAATAGGGGTAAGTGGTCGAATCTTGTGTGGGATGATTGGGACATTTTTAATATGTAAGTCCCCTTCTCGTCGTTTGTGTGTTTTTGTCCCATCCTAGCTTCTTGCTAGGTAGGGCGTTTCGTTTGGTGGTAATGAAGTAGTTGTTCAAAAAAAAAAAAAAAAATAATAAAAATGAGCCAAGTCGAGCTCGACCTTAGATAATTCTCTATGAGCCGAGTTGAGCTTCGAAAATAAAGCTCAAATTAAGTCGAGCTCGAGCCTAAAGGAGCTCGGGTTCAACTCGGCTCATTTGCACCCCTAATTGTCCAACAGTTACTCTAACTAACTATCATTGACCAATACATGTTTCATGACAAGAAACTTAATTACATAACAAAATATCGTCACGGGACTTCTTGAAAACGAGTGATCGGTTGCCGTCAAGCTTTGATTGTATTCGGGTTATGCTTTGCTTTCCCCTGCACATTACCCACTTCACATGTGAGTTTCTATGCCAATTTTAACAATAATGTGTTACACGTGCAACAATTTTAACAATAATGTGTTACCTCGCGAGTTTGAGCCTCCGCTACTAGACTTCCCTTGGTTGTGTTCTTGATCACCTTGAATGCCTAATGGGTCATTAAACAAGTTAGGACCATTTAAGACTATTATCATAACACATTAATCCATTACCATGATTCTAATGTAACACATAGTTAAATCTTCACACAACCAACTAACAAGCATTTCATCATGATTTTTGCTTATGTTGGTTCATCTGTTTAGGCATGATATTTTCTATATGCATACAACCGTAATTCTAGCAAATTGGTCATATTTCAAGTAATAGAGCTCATATAGGCATTTCATCGAACACCTTATGTGCACATTAACATAACTCCATATAAGTTCCATTTTCTAAGCATTCCAACATATCATTTAGCATGTTTAGGTTGAATCACATCCAACCCATCATCATACATCAAATTTCATCGTGAATTACATCTAATCAAATTATAACTACCAATTCACATTTCATTTAGGTAACTTTATAACAAGTGTTCACCTTAAGTATTTGGTGACTAAACCATCAAAGTGATGATCATACATGGATACTACATAGCAATACAAGATCCTAGCATTCAGAGATGCAAGTATTACCAACCAATTTCAGATTTACATATACAAAATTTGTGACATATACATGCATGGGTCTAGGGATTCACTTGGCAGATGGAGAAATACACCTCCAATCACACCCTTAATACCTTAAAATCGCATATTGTCTCTTGGCTTTGAGAAATTTGACATTAGGGCTTGGAATGAGAGCTTAGGTCGATCACCAAGAGAATGGCAACCTCCCTTCCCCTTTCCAACTCTTTTGATTAATCAACTATATGTCAACCACTAGATTAACCATTTTGTCATTAGTGATATAAAAAGTCACAAGGAAACATCATGTGTCACTACAAGCCATAATGGTCAACAATAAGTCTTGATGGACCAACTTTTTAGCTTGGTATAAGGATACAAAAAACTCATTATCTCTGGGAAGCATGTAATGCAAAATCTCTAATAGACTTGTAAAACCCTTATATCTCCACTCGTAGTTTGACTTTAGGTTGAACAGGTTCAGCACGAGAGTACGTATAGAGAAGTTCTCACAACTAGCATATATATTTTTATGAATCGACAAATATCTGTTGTGGTTTTTCTTGATCATTGTCAACAATACTAGTTTCACAATTACTAACATACAATGGCGGAGCTTGAGAATTTTTCCAGTGGTGACCGAAAGTCATGTGATCCAAAAAAAAATTACATCGTTATGTTTCGAGATCTATGTTCAGATCAATGGTTCAGTTCAGGGCAGGTCAAACAATAATAAATATAAATATCAAAATTTTCTTCAAATAAAGGGGATTGGGTTCTTAATAGATGACGCACCATGTTTCCCTACCACCTCCAAGCACCATCGTGGTAGTGTTTTACTCTTTTATGCCCACAACATTTGGACAAAGAGATCTTTCTACATATTCGCCACTAATATTTATTGAATAATTATTAATTGATCTAGTAAGTTAAGTGCACCCAAGCAATTGCAGCCTTTAATAACCTAATATTCCGCTCTAAGATTTTTATAGTTAACTTGAGTAATATTTTATACACTTTTACAAATCAATGTAATAAAAAAATTATAAGAAATAGTAAACTTTAAATTAAACAAAGTGATAAATATATTAAATAATATACAATAAATTAAAAATGATTCATTAATATAAAAGAAATAACTATTAAAAAAATATAAAAGAAGTAAACAATAAAATTCAATCGATCGTTAATTAAAAATATAAATTAAATAATATTACAATCTTATTGACCTATATTATGTGAAACGAGTTATGCTAAGAATCAGGACTTCATTACACCTATGACTATAGAAACAAACAAAATCACAAGTAAATATTAAAAAGAGATATAAATACTAGCAAATAAAATAAAAGGTTTAGAAAAAAGTACAGTGGGCATGACTTTTTCTGCTTTATGCAGCAATAGACTTTTTTTTAGAACATGTAATTACAAAAGTACCCTCATCTTCATTGTAAATTTACTTTCCCATCTTCTTCCTCACAACTCATAACTCCATATCCATAGCTCTCTGTAAATTTAGAACACACCTGAGAAAATCTCCTCATTTTTAGGGTCAAACTCTAAATTCAGTAGTGACCGACTCAATACATATAAAAAATTTCAACAAATTACACGTTTAATCGGAACTTCTAGACGAAAAAACGGCAGTGACCGGGGTCACTGCCGGCACCAACAAAGATCCGCCCCTGCTAACATATGCCATTTAAGTCGTCATTGCCCCGATTGAAATTGCCATTATCATTACTAGTGTATGGATCATGATTGTTCTCATCATCGTTCTTGACTATACTTGTCAATGTTGTGCTCCAACTAGCAAGTGATTCCATATGTCTTGACCAACAATTGTATTTATACATAAAACCATGTCTAAGCAGTTGATAATCGATATCTTTTTTATCTCCGAATTCCTTGAAATCTTTGCATTCCATACAAAGACATAAAATTTATTCTTTTTCTTTTATCACACGTTCATCTCGAGGAAATTTTACACGCTAATCAAATATTTTTGATGAATACGTCCAATTTCATACATCCAGTGACTACGATCCATCTGAAATTTAACAATAAACAAAAAAGCAATATAAATCCATACACATATATATATACGTATATTACAGAACAATAGAAAAGCAACAACAAAAGAAATAAAATCTAGCCAATCAATATTTATATTTGAATTTTTAATTTTATATTTAACTGTAATATAAGGGTATTACAATATTTATTTGTTTAATATTTAAAAAAACCAATAAATTGTAAAGATAAATTATTTTTAAAATTATCAATATTAATAAACAAAAATTTAAGTTTAAAGAATCACCACTAACATAACAAAATCTAAGTCATTGGGGTTGTAGCCCAATGGTAAGAGACAAAGTCTCTTTAAAGGAGACGAGGGTTCAAACCTTGACATTGATGAAAAAATGGAGAAATAAAAAGTTTGCCGTTCAAAAAAAAACATAACAAAAATCTAGTTTCAAAAAATTAATCTCTAGTAGTTTTGAATGAGAGGAATTTAAGAGACATGTGACTTTAATAACTTGAATCAAATCAAAAGATGACTATGAATGAACCTTATTAAAAAATAATATATGAACATAAATAGGTTAAAATACAATCTTTAAGAGTAGAAGATTAACATAATTTTTAAAACAAGATAAAAGTCAAAAAAAAATGTGAAGATAATATATTTAAAAAACTAATAAATAATCAAATAAATATATAAACGTAGATGATTAACTTAATTTTCAAAATAATATAAAACTATAAAAATTTAGAGATAATATATTTTTAAAAACTTAAACTTAGAAAAAGGTGCATCGTTATATAATACTATGAAACAATCGATTATAATATAATATTAAAATTTGAACTAAAAGAAATATAGAATATAAAACGTTGTTTAAAACTCAACCGCAAACGTTGTTTAAAACACGACCGCTGTTTAAAACATATTCCCCTAACCATTAAATAGAATTTAATCAAAATAATATATTGTCTCAACCGCTGTATTTGTTTAACCGTTGTAATTGTATTAAATAATACTTAAATAAAAGAATATATTGTTTTAACCGTTGTTTAAAATCTATAATATACAACGCCTTTGTTTTAACCGTTGTAATTGATATTAATATTATTGAATTAAAAAATTCATTACGTTAACCGTTGTTTATATTTTTACGACCGTTGTTTAAAATCATTTTTGTAGTAGTGTATGGGGGCTAAAATTTTGTTATTTTTTATTAGTTGTTGAAATCAACATGTATTGTTATATTGTTATGAAATAATTATATAAATTAGCTTGAAATATAAGAAATTTAAATAATTAAGAATTTTGTTAATTAAACATACTAACTGAAAACATTAACTAAAAGGAAAATTGAATTTTAATAATCCTAATTTTCACTTACTAGTCGCTAATAATCTCAACTAAGAATGTTTTTGCCACTGGCTCCAACCATCTAACTATTTTTTTTAACCAAAAGTCATCCGTTAAAAATGTTTAACGGAGTTGGTTTCCAGTTAAAAGCCTATGGGTTTCTTGCTTGCACCAGAAGTAGACGATAAAGAGGAACCCATAGAAACTTATTTCTTAATTTTCTATGTCAATCGAAGTAAAAGGGTAATTGGAAAGTTGGATTATTAAATCCAATTTTACTAAATGAAAATGAATGATAGTATTTAAGAAAAGAACTATCAAAATAAATAATAATAAAATCATATTTAAATATACAATGAGATATACTCATATCATGTTTATAAAAATATCATGCATTATAATTCATTTGATATCATAAGATAAATCAATTTCCCACAATAATCTTGTTTGGTTTATTATTATCACAATTTGCAATTTAATACCCCAATCTTGTCCTATTTTAAGGAATATATTTTTACTTTTTCTATAGGGTCTGGAAATCTCAATAACGGACTTGATAACTTATTATTATATTTTATAGATACACTAATTAGAAATCAACCACATGCATGCATTTCCTTTCGTCTATTCTCCTCGTCTTATTTCAGAAAAAAGTTTAAACTAACCAATTAAACAGGGTAAAATCATCTCCAATAATGGCATATCATATTCTAGCTGGCATCATATACTTGGCATGTAAGGCAACCCTCCAAAACAAAAGGCTAAAATGAAGGAAAATTCGCGCGCCCATCTAGTTTTTTAATTAGATTTTATCTTTTTCTTATTCACACAATTTATTTTTAAACTAGATATATACTAGTCTTAAAAAAGAGTGAAAACCCCATATTCACTTTGCCCTATTAAGAGTAGTTATTATAAATCAAAACTCTTGATACATGAATTTTTTGCTTAATTACCACCATGCATGGATAATGAAAGAGTAAATTATATCGATTTGCTGATCCAAGACCAACACGTACTAGGGGCCGGGTGTTTTGCCCTTTACAACATGATCATATGTCGCTGAACTCCTTCCCTCCCTCCCTCCCTCCCTCTAGGCGTAGTTATGGGTGCCTCTTTGTGATCGAACATCATAACATTATTGGGAGGTGAGGCCCGGCCTTCTTTCCAACGGCTTAATTCCGCATTAAACGTCTACACGTACGTACGTACCACAACAATATATATATATATATATATATATATATATATAGAGAGAGAGAGAGGAAGGATAAAATGAAAACCTCTCCGAGTTTGGAAAACCGTGAAAACCAAGCTAAAAAATTCGATTTTTGTTCCGATTTTTTTTATGGTGATTCTCTAAGTTAAAAAGACCCCCTTTATGCAAAAAAATAAAAAAAACGCCTAGTAAATTTTTTAGACCCCGTAAACCCTATAAAACTCAATAAAAATAAAACTCAGTGTTGTAAATTTGGTTTTTTTTATTACGATAAGCTTTTAAGAACCAAAAAAATAAATTAATTAATTAAAAAAACAAAAAACATTAAAAATCGAACATTTTAAGACAATGAGTTTTAAAATAATGAGTTTTAAACGCAACACTGAGTTTTATTGAGTTTATTGAGTTTTAAACTCATTGATTTTTAAAACTCATTGTCTTAAAATGTTCAATTTTTAATGTTTTTCGTTTTTCTTTTTTTTAATTGTCTTTTTTTGTTCTTTAAAGCTTATCGCAAATAAAAAAAACTAAATAAACAAATCTGAGTTTTATTTTTAGTGAGTTTTAATGAGTTTATTGAGTTTTATAAGGGGTCTACGGGGTCTACAAAAAATAAGGGGTCTACACAGATCTTTTACCTAGGGTGAAGTTCATTGTAGACACCCACATAAGTGTAGACAGGTAGACACCCTATTTCACATGTGTTTTCACATGTGAAATTTTCTGAACAATGAGAAAAAGGAAAAAAAAGAAAAAAGAAATTAATCATAACAATTAGATCAATTAATCTAATGGTGAAAAAAAAAGTGTCTGCCTGTCTACACTTATGAGGGTGTCTAAAATGAACTTTTCACTATATATATCTATTACTATATATAATACATATTGGTCTTAAGGGTATTTTCGTCATAAAAATTTCTGAATTATTAAGACGCGTACAATAAAACAAGCGGTGTGTACAAGTCTTTAAGCGTATCTCTCTTTTTACTATATATAATACATATTGGTCTTAAGGGTATTTTCGTCATAAAAATTTCTGAATTATTAAGACGCGTACAATAAAACAAGCGGTGTGTACAAGTCTTTAAGCGTATCTCTCTTTAGCATGCGTGTACAGCCTTTATCCCTCCAACAACCAACCTTTAAACCCCTGCCCTCCTAAGCGTGTACATCCTTTAGCCGCCCTCGATTGTCTCGACTTCTCTCTCTTCAGCGTGCGTCTCTCCCTCGATTGCTTCTGGTCTCTCTCCCCATTGATTGGCATTGAAACCGTCTCTCACCCTTGATAGGGCAATCTCCAGCCGCCTCTCGATTGCCACATTTGAAATCGTATCACGCCATCTCCAGCCGTCTATCGATTATCGATTCAATTGGCAAGGCGCTCTCGATTATAAAAGCCTCTATAAATTCACTTCACTGATGCCTATTGGTTTCATATTACCATCTCCATCTGCAAAATAAATCAGATTTGAGGTAAATTTTGTTTTGATATGTTCTAATTTCGTTGGTTATATGATATCTTGTAATTGTGAATCAAATCTGAAACCATTTGATACTTGATTATCAGAAGCTAATGATAAGCATCTTGATTTCATTTTTTGCTCTTTTCTCAATTTTCTTTATTGGTTTCTTGTTCGATCTAGGGTACTTCAATTTTCTTTATTGATTTCTTCACTTCATCTCCATCGAAGGTACTTCAAATTCATATTTCTTAGTTTGTGTATATGGTTTTAACTTATGTGTGTATTTGGTTTCCTGAGTTTGTCTTTTGTTTTCTGCACAGTTATAATTTTTTCAACCTTGGTATGATTTTTTTGTTCAAATCTATGATGTTCATGCTTCCTGTAACTAATTGATTTTCCAAACAGGTTAAAACTGAAGTGATTCTATGACCTTTGTTAACCAAATGTCCAATTCATTGCAGGGCTTATGATTCTATGAGCTTTGTTATTCATTTTTTATGTTAACCCAATGTCTTTCCAATAGGTATTATGTCTAATTATTTATCTTATGCTATTGTTATTTGTTTGAATTAACATTCAGTTGTTATATTGTGTATTTACTTGCTTCTAAGTTTTGATCTTATGGTGACAGTGGAGTGGATCACATTGCACTTATTCATTACAGAGATATAACCATTGTAAGTGTTGTGATTTTATGAAAAGATGGTTTGTAAGT
Source organism: Deinandra increscens subsp. villosa (assembly GCA_039602395.1). NCBI lineage: Eukaryota > Viridiplantae > Streptophyta > Magnoliopsida > Asterales > Asteraceae > Deinandra > Deinandra increscens. Next base: position 105,122,692 of record JBCNJP010000025.1, read on the forward strand.
TCTAACTAATACTCTTTTACAGATTTTATTTAGTTGATCTTAAATTATCTGGTTGTGGTATTTTATTAATTTACTCTTTCATTATTTTTAGCAGTTCTAACTTGACACAAAGCCAAGTTTAGAAGCTGCGATTTTTTTTTTCCTTTAGTGCTTGTTTGTAATGAATTTAGAAATTAAGTTGAAATGACACTGATTTCTTTTGTTCAGTTGGAGGTGAAGAGCCAAATCCTTGAGTGTGTCCAATTTGAAAGGTATTTTGGACATATTATATTTTTTCCATGGATGGTTTTATGATTTATTTTTGTGCTTTTGTATAAGAATGTGCTTCCTGCTATTTAAGATTATTTAGGTCTTCCTTATGATCTAATTGGTTACTGGTAGTCACCACACAAAGCTTTGAGTGCTGACATGAATAGGTGCGTACTCATTATTACTGATATCAGAGATAAAGATTGTTTGTATAAGCATTTACTTTATGTGATTAATGATGGAGCACAAAGCAGCCAAAGGTAGTGCTGATTATGGACGAGGTTATGCATGCATTGCTGCTAAAGCATACTAAAGGATGAGATTTTCAAGTTATAACTTTTAACAACTTCACCCCTTATATGATTCTTCCTGCCTCAAGCTTTTATATATCTAACTATTTTTTGTCTACACAGTTAATGATTTTGATAATGAAAACCAAACTACAATGGGTCAACCCTACCCATTATTATATGCATCTATATGACTGATGTAGGTTCTGGAGGTTGGGAATCCTAGGAGAAGAGAAACTCTTCATGAGGTCAAAATTAGTATCTGTTTATACTTTATATTGTTGTTATGCTTAAGTCATTTGACCCATTTTTCATGTCTCATTTTCAGCCAAGACAGGAATGTTATAATTGATATTAACTTCCATTCATAGGTTGTCTAATGGTGATTTTTTCAGTTAGAAGACTGATGTTATTAGAAATGAATTGATATTTCTTACAGTGACACTAATAGCAGTTGGGCATCTTCACAAATGGATATTTTATTCGTATTTTTTTTTTGTGCGTTTTAATTTTATGAGGCATCTTACAATGAAACCTCGCTTTCGTGCAGCAGTAGGACAGATCTTGGTCGGCTGCATCATCTGAGCCTTGGCGGTGATGACGAACAGTTTCATGACCCTAAAGACGATGATTCTGTCTTATTTTAGTTTTCTTTCTTTTAATTCATGCAATGATGGTTTTTCTAAAAATTTTGCTGAAATATTAGATCCTTGTACATCTGAATGTCTATGGTCTTTGATCTGCTATCTAATTTCAAAGTCTTTATTCGTGTCAACTCTCTCATTTGATCCATATATTAGATCTTTTGCAGGTTGAAAGATGTTGTCCTATGTTACTGGTATGCAGGTATGTATCCATTGTCTGTTTTACTTAATTAATTTTGTGAAATCTTGCCAAGCTAATCGAAGTGTGCACTTGCTGCTTTTATGAGATTTTTGTAGATTATTAAGGGAATTTAGTTTTTTTTGGGTTTCTTTTAGCTATGAATTGCATTTGTTGCGGCTGTACTTGGCTCTCTTAATTTGAGAAGTTATAATTTATTAATCTGTAATAATTTTATAGGTTATCATTTGAGCTGAGTATTTCTTAAGTTTGGTCAGAAGGCAAAGGTTAACAAAATCCAAAATATAAGTACAATACTTCAAGTGACAAAACATTTGGTTGGGTGGGTTGGATCGGTTAAGACAATAGATTTTTTTGGAGTGGGTCAAACAGCTTGGACTCGGTTGACTGTCTTAACATTTTTTTGATATGATTGCAGAAACAATCATTAGAACATTGATCCATTGTTATTTTAGTAAATCAATTTATGACGCTATAAACAACTGGGTATGCTGGGACATTGATAAAAACAACACATAGTTAAATCAGCACAAGTTTATTGAAGTTAGTATTGATTTGAGTTTCTTAAGTTTTTTGTTTTGTTTTGTGTAGCTAATCAGTCAACACAAGGGTGTGCTTGGGGAAGCAAGATCCAACTACGAAACATTGTAGACCAGTTGCGAAAATCTGAGGTTTTAGCCTTTAAATTATTGCTTCTTTTATATTGCAAAAGTTAATCTTTTATATTGCAAAAGTTAATACGATTTTGTTTACTTGATTTTGATGCTTACATGAATTGGACTTGCGTATTTTTTGCTTATTGGTAATGGATTCTAATACATGTCATGGCTTGTTTGTTTGTTTGTTTTTTTAAGAAAGGTGATCCTGTGGCAGTACTTCTTGAAGGTGTTATGGAAGTAAAGATCTAATAATGGAGTTGTGTACCTCTTGCAAGGTTTTACCTGTGGATCTATGGGTTTAATACGCTACATTAGAATTAGATTAAAAAGATAAGTTGTGCGCAGATTTGGTAATTTGCATGACGATTGGAAAGAGTTGGAATTTTAGAAATCCAGACCAATTGGTGAATGATTGATGCATTTTAGATGTAAATTCGGACCTTTTTCTTATTCAAGCATGTAATATACAGATGAATCCCCTTACTCTTTACATTTTAATTGAGTTAAGTGTCATTAAAAAAAAATGTGGTTTGGTCATAATTGCAAGCTTTTGTCTGCTTATATTATTTGACTTTTAGAAGTAGTTGGCGTTTTGAATTTTATGTCTTAAAAAAACCTTGTATGTTTCTCTATTCTCTAACTAGCAAAGAAAATCATTAGCCTATAAGTTATATTTAATCAGTGTAGTTACACTACTAACGTGTCCTTCATGTACCCATCCTCAAGATTATGCGAAACTTCAACAGGAGTTTTAGAGCTTTGTAAAGAAAATGATAAAGGTTTTACATGATCATGATTGACATTTAATATTTATTTTTAAATACATATTTGTAATATGATCATTTTTTCAAACTTGTAACTATATATATATATAGGTAAAAGATCCGTGTAGACCCCTTATTTTTTGTAGACCCCGTAGACCCCTTATAAAACTCAATAAAACTCATTAAAACTCACTAAAAATAAAACTCAGTTTTGTTAATTTAGTTTTTTTATTTGCGATAAGCTTTTAAGAACAAAAAAAGACAATTAAAATAAAAGAAAAACGAAAAACATTAAAAATTGAACATTTTAAGACAATGAGTTTTAAAAATCAATGAGTTTAAAACTCAATAAACTCAATAAAGCTCAATGTTGCGTTTAAAACTCATTATTTTAAAACTCATTGTCTTAAAATGTTCGATTTGTAATGTTTTTTGTTTTTTTTAAATTTATTTATTTATTTTTTTGGTTCTTAAAAGCTTATCGTGATAAAAAAAAACCAAATTTACAACACTGAGTTTTATTTTTATTGAGTTTTATAGGGGTCTACGGGGTCTACAAAATTTAAGGGGTCTACACGAAACCCTTCCCTATATATATATATATATTATATATATATATATATATATATGTATATATAATGTGGAGGCTAAAGATGGTATAAACAAGTGCCACATCAGCTATTTAAAGTTGGTTTCTAAATTGCAAGTTGATTTGTGTTTTGTTCTTTATTTAATTTAAAGTTGGTTTCTAAAATCCTCAAGTAAATTGGGTTCTATATTACATGAACATTAGGTGGGTGGTGTAGTAGTGGACAACAAACTAATTTTGCAGCAAGCAACTTTTAATTTTTATTCACCGGGGTACATGTCATCGGTTTATTACACACTTTCATGGGAAATGGTCCGATTCATACAAGGAGGATATTAGAACCAATAAAGTAAATAGCCAATGCAAAAATATTAGAGGAGTTAACTATGTATGCTCAATTCACAGATGACATACCAATTCGCGAGTGGCATAGACATTTTTATGTGTAATTTACTAAGCTTACTAAAGTATCTTTCAGTTATAAATCACTTGCATGTGGTGAAACACATTTCAAGGTTGATTATAATGTGGGATTAATTAGAGAGCTCAACAACAATATAAAAAAATGGTTCATCTAATTTCACAAAATCAATGGAAGGGGATTCATGATTAGATGCAAAATCTTTACACAAGAGGACTAGAAATGAATACTGCATTATAAATTATCATCGGGACGCATCGTGCTAACATAAACGGATATTGCGTTGTAAATTATCGTGCCGTTGTAATGCGTGAACAAAAGACGCATAACGTCCTATAAACGGTCGCCGCCGCAACGCGCGGGCACACGACTAGTATATATATATATATATATATATATATATATATATATATATATAGGAGGTGGTTCAAGAGAAAACCAAACTAAATCTAGAAAACCAAGAAAACTAATTGCAGCCAATCATAACATTTCTTGCTTTTTATATTTATTTAAAATAGTAAAGGTTACTAATGTAATTTGACCACTACTCTAATTAATTGATAAATTAATTAAACAGTTTCCTAATTTGTCTCATCTATCCCTCCTTTCTTCGTTCTCTATCTTATGTATTATTCATGTATTACTTGTTTATCTTAAGGTTACATATATGTATCTACTCATTGAAGTTATATGTTATCAGTTATTATCCGCCAAGAGCAACACAACAAATGAGTCTATATAAGGTTACATATACGTAATCACTTATAATAAGGTTTACAATCTGATTTTCATCAGGTTACTTCTTTTACTATCTCGTTGTACCATATATGTAATCATGTATCAAGTTTATCATCATGTTTATGTAAACATAACCACTCATTAGAGTGTATCATCAGGTTACACTTCATCTTACATATATTTAATCATAAGTTTTCGTTAAAAATAAGAATGTATACCTTTGCAAACATGCTTACATATATGTAATCTTATCTTTTATGTAGAGATTAGTATTTATAGCTTATTAGTTATGATTAAATATATAATTACATGTATGTAACTTTGTTAATATGTGTTGTTTTGTAAACTATATAATTGGTTTTTGCGTAGCCATTTATAATCTTACGTATATGTTATCAGTTATTATCCGCCAAGAGCAACATAACAAATGAGTCCATCTAAGGTTACATCTACGTAACCAATTATATTAAGGTTTATAATCTGATTTGTCATCAGGTTACTTCTTTTATTATCTTGTTGTACCATATATGTAATCATGTATCAAGTTTATCATCAGGTTTACGTAAACATAACCACTCATCAAAGTTTATCATCGGGTTACAAATTATCTTACATATATGTAATCAAAAGTTTTCGTTAACAATAATAATTTATAACTTTGCAAACATGATTACATTTATGTAATCTTATCTTTTATGTACAGATTATAGTTTATATTAGTATTTATAGCTTCTTATTTATGATTAAATATAGATTACATGTATGTAACTTTGTTTATATATGTTGTTTTGTAAACTATATAATTGGTTTTTACCTATGTAATTACATATACATAATGCGGTTAGAGACGTGCTTACATACATGTAAGCAAGTTTACATATGTCTGTTACGATTACTTGAATTTATTCTAAAAATGATGAAGATGAAGAAAACAAATGAAGATGATTGAATTATTTTAAAAACGTTTAAATTATGAGAGAGGAGAGAGAATGTAGGAAATTATTATGGAGTTTTTAATTATGAAGTTGTTATCCTTTTTACCAATTTTGCCCCTTACATTTTAATTGTAATTAATGTCAGATTTTTTTTTCTTTTCTTGAAAATGACATATAATCTTGTCCATTCAATTTTTAATCAAGGGCAATTAAGTGGTTTCCTTGGTTTTCTAGAATTGGGTGATTTTCTCTAAAACCCTCCCCTACATATATATATATATATATATATATATATATATATATATATATATATATATATATATATATATATATATAGGGAAAGTATCATTTGAGAACCAATTTGATTTGAGAACTAAAAATAACTAATTTGAGCCACAAGTTTATTTATATGTATCCCCCCTCCCATGAATTGTAGTGGCTCCCCCTCCCCCCCTCCCCTGAAATTTGTGGTTGAGATTTAGTTCTCAAAAGTTCTTAAAAGAAAATTTTCTCATTTATATATATCTATAGTCAAAAGTTTATTGTAGACCCCTTAAAAAATATAGACCCCGTAGACCCCTTTATTGTTCTATAAAACTCACTAAAATTATAAAACTCATTGTTGTTGAATTTGGTCTTTATTTTTATTTTTTTTATTTTGTCATATTTCTATCTTTATATTTTAATTTAGGATTTATTTCTTATGTCTTTTAGGTTTTTCTTTATTTTTTATTTTCTTAATTTGAAATTATAATTTTAGTGGGTTTTATAAACGTCGATTTTTTAAGTTGCAGTGAGTTTTAAAAACAGCAGTGAGTTTTAATTTAAAGAGCGAGTTTTATAATTTGTAATGAGTTCTATAATTTTTAATGAGTTTTAAAGAACATCGATTTTTAAAGTTGTAGTGAGTTTTAAACACAACAGTGAATTTTAAAACTCAGCAATGAGTTTTATAATTTATAGTGAGTTTTATAGAATAATATATTTTTTTCAACAACAATTATATTTCATTGTCTCCAACAACTTTCTAGGTTTTCTTTTTTGATTTTTAAAAACTTATCGCATAAAAAAAAACCAAACCAACAGCAATTAGTTTTATAATTTTTAGTAAGTTTTATAGAACAATATAGGAGGTCTACAGGGTCTACACTTTTTAAGGGGTCTACAATGAACTTTTGACTGAACCTCACCATATATATATATATATATATATATATCATTGTTGTTGAATTTGGTCTTTATTTTTATTTTTTTTATTTTGTCATATTTCTATCTTTATATTTTAATTTAGGGTTTATTTCTTATGTCTTTTAGTTTTTTCTTTATTTTTTATTTTCTTAATTTGAAATTATAATTTTAGTGAGTTTTATAGAACGTCGATTTTTTAAGTTGCAATGAGTTTTAAAAACAACAGTGAGTTTTAATCTAAAGAGTGAGTTTTATAATTTGTAATGAGTTTTATAATTTTCAATGAGTTTTAAAGAATATCGATTTTTAAAGTTGTAGTGGGTTTTAAACACAACTGTGAGTTTTAAAACTCAGCAATGAGTTTTTTAATTTCTAGTGAGTTTTATAGAATAATATATTTTTTTAACAACAAATATATTTCATTGTCTCTAACAACTTTCTAGGTTTTCTTTTTTATTTTTAAAACTTATCGCATAAAAAAAAACCAAACCAACAGCAATGAGTTTTATAGAAAAATATAGGGGGTCTACGGGGTCTACACTTTTTAAGGGGTCTACAATGAACCTCATATATATATATATATATATATATATATATATATATATATATATATATATATTCTTCTACCTAGCTACCTATAACCTACTCTCCTACACAACTATAAATTAGATCATTTCAAGAACATGAATCAAAATCACCATTTCAACTCATATATAATTGATCACTTTGACTGAAAAACTTCCATTGGCTTAGAACATAGATCGATACATCCAAGGACATGTGTGAATAAGTTTTTTATATACTATTTATATTAAGCCAATGGTATTCAAGTTGCATTTTTGTTCCGCAAGTTTTTTTTTATTAACGCATATTTGGATTTTAATGCATTTTAGTGGTTCAGTTTGCCCTTTTTGGACTTTAATGCATTCTCTTATTTAATAAAGAAAGATTCTTCATAAGTGCGATTAGCTTGCAGATGCTGATCGATTTGGTTACTTGTATCAAATATATTTGTTTATATTATAGGGAGTCATTTACAAATCTTATATCTTATAATTCTAATAAAGCAATAAAATTTTTGCCATATGTCTCATTTATAAATTGTCCAAATCACCACCGCCACATGTAAAACTCACATTGAATTACCAATTTAGTAAATCATTAATTAAAATTAATTACCAATTTTGTCAAAACTAAAATTTTATTTTAAAATTTTGATAAAATTAATGTAGGTTTGATTAATTTACTCAATAATTTTTGTCTTTTATGGAAAGTAATCAAAACTTGTCAAACATAATAAATTTCTTAAATGTATTAAATCATTGTTTAATATATTATAAGATTTTTATATCAGTCATAATTTTCAAATTTCTTGATCGTTATACTTTTTCTTTGTATTTATCTAATATTATAAATATATATTCAGCTCGTGTAATACACGAGTTACTAACATAGTTTATAATACAAAACTACCAAAATGTAATTAATAGCTTCAATCGAGATACATAAGGATTCCAATCACTCAAGAATAGTGTGAAAAAATATTTAATCCTAATAAAGCACTAAAATGGGTGCCACATGTTTCATTTCTAGATGTCCATATAAGCATTGCCACATGTTAAAACCACATTCAAGTATCAATTTATTAGATTATCAATTAAGTATAATTACTAATTTTATCAAAATTAAATTCTCATTCAAAAGAAAGTTGACAAACTTAATGTGAATTTGATAAAGTTACTCAATAATTTGATTATTTTAAGAAAACTAATCAATAATTTGTCAAACATAATAAATTTGATTATTTTAACCGTTTTTATTTTAGTTTTATATGTATCTAATATTATAAAACTATTAATATTTAATATTATTTATTATTATTGATTTAATATTATTATTATTATATTATTATTTAATATTATTATTATTATATTATTTTAAGCAGGATTACAGCGTTCAGTCCTCTAACCAGTCGTTTTCAAAGTTCGATCTGAACCAGGCGAGCAATTACTTGAATTTGATACGATTAAATACCTTTGTATTGTCCAAAATAGTAAATACCCGTTTTTCTTTCGTTTAGCTACCGGAGGATTATTACGTCTACGGTTCAAATTCACCGCAGTGGAGTCAACTTCCCGACATTGGTTCTACTTATGACAATCAACCTCAACACAGCCAACAATATAACTATGATGAAGTACCACGGTCGTCATGGGCGCCGCACGTCGGTTCTGATTATGACGGTGAGTACTACGGCTTTAGTACTGGACCTTCAACGGTACCACTAGGTGACCCATCATCACCCCCGCCAATGGAGCAGGAACATGTTAGTGATGATGATGGTTTAGCGAGCCCACCTCACGAGACTTATAAAATTCGCCCGCCTGACGTGGATTATAGTTTTGGTGACTTGGTAAGGCATAATCTAAACTTTAAAAATTTACTATTGTGTTTTATACTATATTATTCTAACTGTACTGCTATTATAGGTTTTTATGGATTCCGAGGAGGTGTATCTCTGGGCCAAACAATTAGGGTTTGAAAACGGTTACTCGCTTAGGAAGAGACGGACGAAACGTAACAAGGGCTCAAAATTTAAGTACAAGGTGTGGATATGTTGTGATCGTGGTCGAGAACCAGAATCCACCGCTACCATGCGAGCCTCCGGTAGTAAAAAGATTGACTGTCCTTTCGAATTGGTTGCGACATACAATAATATGTCTGGGCGTTTCGAGATGGACCAAAGGAAACCTTACCACAACCATTCTCCCACGAGGTACATGGAGGGGCATGCACATGTGAGAAGATTGTCTGGTGAACAAGAACAATTTGTCGAACAGCTTTGGGAGCAAAACATGCCGCCTCGCCACATACACTCCACCCTGAAGAAGCAATGGCCGGGTAGCGTCTTCATTCGAAAAACCATATACAACGTCATAGACAAAATTAAGCGTAAGAAGAAAATGGGTTCAACCCCGATAGAAGTTCTCGAGAACTATCTTCGTGAGCTACAATTCATATTCTCTACTCGGGAAGATCCTAAGACGAACATCACTCAGGAGGTCTTCTTCATCAGCCCCCAGTCGTACACCATGTGGCGTGCTTTCCCACATGTGTTGATGATCGACGCAACGTATAAAACGAACATGTACAAACTACCATTCGTTCAAATGATTGGCGTGACATCGACAGGTAACTCGTTTCTCATTGCGAGCGCATTCATAACATATGAACGTGAGGATAACTATACGTGGGTGCTAGAGAGGCTTAAAGAAATCCTGGAAGGGTGTTACATGCCACGGGTGATTTTAACAGACAAGGACCTTGCCCTTGTTAATGCATGTGGGAAGGTATTCCCGGACGCTTCTCGTCAGCTTTGCAGGTGGCATATTCAGGAGAATATCTTCACAAATTGCAGGCAAAAGTTTAGCAATAGGGGCGTGTATACATGGGATAATTTTACCCGTGACTGGTCGTATTTGTGTGAGTCTTCGAACGAGCAGCTGTACCAGATGAACAGAAATAACATCTACAAAGGACTTGTTAAAATCAACCGGCCAGGTAAATTACCATTATTGAAAATGCAATTGTTTTATTCACGTGCATATGGTCACGGTGTCTAATTTTAATAATTATGCAGATGTTCTGGAGTATTTGGATAAGAACTGGTTGACCGATCGGTTTAAGGTTATGTTCATCTCGGCATGGACCAACAAAGCTCGTAATTTCGGGCAACATACAACGAGCCGGGTCGAGAGCGAGCACGCAGCTCTAAAGCTATATCTTAAAACCACCAACGCTTTGTTTTGTCGGACATGTTATTTTGTTTCTAGTATGATGGTTTTGTTGGAAATTTATCTATAGTAAGTAGGTTCGTTATCCGAATTATCAAACAATTACTTGATTTAAGGTTTCGTTGTAATTTGTGTGATTTGAAGACATTAGCTTGATGGTACAGTTGCGATTACTCAATATACGTTAAACAATTAAAATGTACGTTATTCAAGATGAAATTACAAATATACGTTATACAAGATTGAAAAAGTAGATTACGACCCATTAACATGTCAATACTCATTACAACTATTATGCGAATAAGTAGATTACGACCCATTAATATGTCAATACTCATTACAACTATTATGCGAATAAAGGCCACATATATTAAAAAAATAAAACAGAAAATTGCTAAAATTAAAGAAACAACCTCCTCAAAACTGGTCCAGCGACTTCGTTAAAACGTAAACACGTATACACTTGTAATCGTCGTTTCTAAACATAGTTAAGCCGTGGGCGGATACATCATCGTATAAAAAGTCCAACCCCGTGTCAAGATCCTCATCTTTCCTACCCTTATAGTAAAACCAAAATTCGGTTCTACTATCATAGCCGAGGTCCTGCATAATTAACGACATGTAAGAAAACGACCACGTCAAGAAGTCTATGTAATCAATGTAATGACAATCTCCGCCGACATATCGCCGACCAGGTGTAGCCGTGAATTCACCGCCATGAAAAACCTTTAGCGAGAAGTATTGAGGATGTCGTGAGTAGACATCATCTACAATTAACCCGTCCTCGTAATCGTTAACAGACCGGATCGAATACAAACGCCGCGTGCTTGATGCCATTAGTTTTTTGACGGTAAATGTAAGGTTAATCGGAGGTTTTGAATAGAGAAGGATAAATATAAGGTTTTGTAATTTTGTAATATAACGTTTCGTTCAATATATAAGGATTGGAGGTGGTAGGTAGAAAAAGCCCAAACCGGGGCGGTTTATTGAAAATGGACCGGTTAGGTGGTAGGTTTAACTAACAACCCGAAAAAAATTCTAGAAAGAAAAAAAAAAAAAAACCGGGCCGTTTTGTTTAAACCGGGCCAGTTTGGTGGTAGGTTGGTCTCGCCCGTCGGTTTGAAAAAAAAATGGTGGATTTAAATACAAACCGGACCGGTTCGTCCTAACCGGGCCGGTTCACTTTATTCGGTCAGCGAGAATGACAGCTTTCACGTGAAAATATTTTGTCGGGTTCGAAACCGCACCGGTTTGGCCGATCCGGACCGGATCGAAGTGTCAACTCGGAGGTTTGGGGTGTCCGTATAGAACCACCGTATACCATAAGCAATAGAAGTTGTTGTTGGGTTATATAACTTTTATCAAAACACGAGTACGCAGCGGAAAGAATCCTATGAATTAATCTAACTAACCGGTATTAGAACGTGTACCTTTTTAGCTCGGCAAGACTTGATCTCTTGGAGGATTTGATATAAATCCCTCTACGATCGCACACACGACACACCAATGCTATGTGCTAGCAACCGATCACGAACCTCTTCTTGATGTAGGCTTGGTCGAACCACACAAGAAATCGCAAACCCCTAGGGTTTTCTTGTTGCCGAAAATTAGAGAGATTAGAGAGAGAATTAGGGTTTTTTCTTTATCTCATAAAGCAGCCACTAATCCTTAAACCCAGAGGGTCTATTTATAGGATTAGAATACTTGATAAACAAGTAAAAGGGATAGGCATAAGAGCCCTAGCGAAATCGGCCTAGAGGCCTTATCCACAACCTTTTCTCAATTGTAATCCAATTACAATTCTCTCTAATTACAACTAACACCCCTCTGTTAACAATTAACTGTCAGTTTTTTAACGAAATCTCGTTAAATGTTCGTGATAAACATTAATTAACCATTAATTAATATCAATACATTTGGTGTCGAGACGTGTGACCCCGTAGGCTTAAATAATGTCCGGACATACTTTTACTATTACATGATCATATCCCTACAGCTCCCACTTGAGCTTGCAATAGAAAAGGTAATAACATTGGTTAGCGTCTAGCAACACGCCAATGCTCCCAGAAATATTTAAGTACAGTTTCTCAAAGTGTATTTAAATGGTACAGTCATTTACTATCCCTTTGTTACCGATACCGTGTTAAATATGGATACGGATCAAAGTCATTCCATACTTTAACGATTTTGTTTCTCATTCTCACAACTAACTTAAGATTACCAAATTGCAAATCGAGACATCTCTAGATTTCATTTGGGCACGGCCATGCAAACATCTTAATTAGTCCAATGAGGGGCCCAGTGGTATCTGCTTCAGCACAAAGCTGAAGAAACAAATCCTCTTGACTACACGTGTCAAGTCACATACTTCACTACACTTACTGAAAATAGCCCTTTTGTACTACCTTATTCAGGATAGTTAGACCTATATCAAGTAAGTGCAATCCATACATGCATGACCTGCTTGTATCTCAAGTCTAAGGATAAGTAAAGCAACCATTTACGAATTTCACTCAATGACGACGATCCATAAAGTGATAATTCGTTAGTGGGTCAGTCCAGTATGCATCCAATGAATACCATGTGAGTTTGGTGGGACCATCCTAACCAATCACTCAGATTTTGTCTTAGTTTAACTATATTCCCATATAGTTAATCGACAATGGACAATTTAGAATACTTGACAAGTACTCAAGGATTAAACATGCAAATATAGGACACAACTTAACCATTAAATGAAATCAAACATATCAAATACTTTATTTCATTATATAAACAGAAATTGCTTAACGTCCTTTATCCAAACACCGAACATCAGACATACATGATTTAACCAGTCAATTTAAGTCCCATGCCCTCGGCATGCCTTTCAAGCTTCGGCCTCGACAAAGCTTTCGTGAAAGGATCAGCTAAGTTACTATGTGTGTGAACTTTGAGTAATTTGATTTCACCTAGTTCGATCTGCTCACGAACATAGTGATATCTCCTGGCATAGTGTCTGGCGCCATTCTGAACTCCAGGTTCTTTGGCGATGATCAATGCACCCGAGTTATCGCAGTACATGTCGATCGGCAAGTTACTTGTGGGGACAATGTCTAGCCCACTAATAAACTTCCTTATCCAGACAGCCTCCATTGCAGCTTCCGAAGCAGCAATGTACTCAGACTCTGTTGCAGACATAGCAACTGTGGTTTGTTTCTTGCTTTTCCAATCCACAGCGCCTCCATTCATAATGAAGACGTACCCAGACTGAGACTTCGTGTCATCTCTATCAGTCTGAAATCCAGCATCACAGTATCCAGTCACTTTGAGCTCTTGATCTGGATTTCCCCCATATACCAAAAACAAATCTCTAGTAGCCCGTAGGTACTTGAGAATGGTCTTAACAGCAGTCCAGTGACTTTCACCTGGATTCTGTTGATAACGGCTAACGATATTTTGCGCAAACGCTATATCGGGTCTAGTGCATCTCACCGCATACATTATAGATCCTACAGCCGAAGCATAAGGGACTCTCTGCATACGCTTCACCTCATCAGGTGTAGAAACACCTTGTTTGACCGACAGACCAAGTCCTTCCTGCATAGGTACATTACCACGCTTGGAATTCTCCATCTTGAATCGCTTCAAGATCTTATCAATATAAGCACTTTGACTTAGTCCAATCAACCGCTTAGTTCTATCTCTATAGATCTTGATTCCAAGAATGAATGCTGCTTCTCCCAAGTCTTTCATAGCAAAACACTTTCCAAGATGGGATTTTACATCTTGCAACATTGGAATGTGTTTTCCTATTATCAATATGTCATCTACATATAAGACAAGGAAAGTAACATTACTCCCACTAGCTTTGCGATATACACATGGCTCATCGGGATTCTGAACGAAACCAAACTTTTTGATTTCTTCATCAAACCGTTTATTCCAACTTGTAAGGATCGAAATAACCCAAACACGATATCACAACCTCTAGTGAATGTGCGGAATCCAAACACTAGAGTGATTCAAGATAAATCAAGAAAAATACGTAAAAGCAATAACAAAACAAGTAAGAACACAAACCGATTGAAGAGAACACTTTACTATTAATCACCAGTTGCTTACACACTTAGTCGAAATTCTTAAAGAGAATTTCGAGATTACCAAAAACCACAAACACCTTAGGAGCAACCAACCCTAATCTTCTAATTAAACCATCCTTATATAGGAGGAGATTAGCTTGGAAAACAAGCTAATCTATCTTTGGTAACCCTAAATAACATAAAATTCCCGTATTTGACTTTAATGGCCCAT
>JBCNJP010000025.1:105137954-105198995 GCA_039602395.1 Deinandra increscens subsp. villosa
TAAAACTATTAATATTTAATATTATTTATTATTATTGATTTAATATTATTATTATTATATTATTATTTAATATTATTATTATTATATTATTTTAAGCAGGATTACAGCGTTCAGTCCTCTAACCAGTCGTTTTCAAAGTTCGATCTGAACCAGGCGAGCAATTACTTGAATTTGATACGATTAAATACCTTTGTATTGTCCAAAATAGTAAATACCCGTTTTTCTTTCGTTTAGCTACCGGAGGATTATTACGTCTACGGTTCAAATTCACCGCAGTGGAGTCAACTTCCCGACATTGGTTCTACTTATGACAATCAACCTCAACACAGCCAACAATATAACTATGATGAAGTACCACGGTCGTCATGGGCGCCCCACGTCGGTTCTGATTATGACGGTGAGTACTACGGCTTTAGTACTGGACCTTCAACGGTACCACTAGGTGACCCATCATCACCCCCGCCAATGGAGCAGGAACATGTTAGTGATGATGATGGTTTAGCGAGCCCACCTCACGAGACTTATAAAATTCGCCCGCCTGACGTGGATTATAGTTTTGGTGACTTGGTAAGGCATAATCTAAACTTTGAAAATTTACTATTGTGTTTTATACTATATTATTCTAACTGTACTGTTATTATAGGTTTTTATGGATTCCGAGGAGGTGTATCTCTGGGCCAAACAATTAGGGTTTGAAAACGGTTACTCGCTTGGGAAGAGACGGACGAAACGTAACAAGGGCTCAAAATTTAAGTACAAGGTGTGGATATGTTGTGATCGTGGTCGAGAACCAGAATCCACCGCTACCATGCGAGCCTCCGGTAGTAAAAAGATTGACTGTCCTTTCGAATTGGTTGCGACATACAATAATATGTCTGGGCGTTTCGAGATGGACCAAAGGAAACCTTACCACAACCATTCTCCCACGAGGTACATGGAGGGGCATGCACATGTGAGAAGATTGTCTGGTGAACAAGAACAATTTGTCGAACAGCTTTGGGAGCAAAACATGCCGCCTCGCCACATACACTCCACCCTGAAGAAGCAATGGCCGGGTAGCGTCTTCATTCGAAAAACCATATACAACGTCATAGACAAAATTAAGCGTAAGAAGAAAATGGGTTCAACCCCGATAGAAGTTCTCGAGAACTATCTTCGTGAGCTACAATTCATATTCTCTACTCGGGAAGATCCTAAGACGAACATCACTCAGGAGGTCTTCTTCATCAGCCCCCAGTCGTACACCACGTGGCGTGCTTTCCCACATGTGTTGATGATCGACGCAACGTATAAAACGAACATGTACAAACTACCATTCGTTCAAATGATTGGCGTGACATCGACAGGTAACTCGTTTCTCATTGCGAGCGCATTCATAACATATGAACGTGAGGATAACTATACGTGGGTGCTAGAGAGGCTTAAAGAAATCCTGGAAGGGTGTTACATGCCACGGGTGATTTTAACAGACAAGGACCTTGCCCTTGTTAATGCATGTGGGAAGGTATTCCCGGACGCTTCTCGTCAGCTTTGCAGGTGGCATATTCAGGAGAATATCTTCACAAATTGCAGGCAAAAGTTTAGCAATAGGGGCGTGTATACATGGGATAATTTTACCCGTGACTGGTCGTATTTGTGTGAGTCTTCGAACGAGCAGCTGTACCAGATGAACAGAAATAACATCTACAAAGGACTTGTTAAAATCAACCGGCCAGGTAAATTACCATTATTGAAAATGCAATTGTTTTATTCACGTGCATATGGTCACGGTGTCTAATTTTAATAATTATGCAGATGTTCTGGAGTATCTGGATAAGAACTGGTTGACCGATCGGTTTAAGGTTATGTTCATCTCGGCATGGACCAACAAAGCTCGTAATTTCGGGCAACATACAACGAGCCGGGTCGAGAGCGAGCACGCAGCTCTAAAGCTATATCTTAAAACCACCAACGCTTTGTTTTGTCGGACATGTTATTTTGTTTCTAGTATGATGGTTTTGTTGGAAATTTATCTATAGTAAGTAGGTTCGTTATCCGAATTATCAAACAATTACTTGATTTAAGGTTTCGTTGTAATTTGTGTGATTTGAAGACATTAGCTTGATGGTACAGTTGCGATTACTCAATATACGTTAAACAATTAAAATGTACGTTATTCAAGATGAAATTACAAATATACGTTATACAAGATTGAAAAAGTAGATTACGACCCATTAACATGTCAATACTCATTACAACTATTATGCGAATAAGTAGATTACGACCCATTAACATGTCAATACTCATTACAACTATTATGCGAATAAAGGCCACATATATTAAAAAAAATAAAACAGAAAATTGCTAAAATTAAAGAAACAACCTCCTCAAAACTGGTCCAGCGACTTCGTTAAAACGTAAACACGTATACACTTGTAATCGTCGTTTCTAAACATAGTTAAGCCGTGGGCGGATACATCATCGTATAAAAAGTCCAACCCCGTGTCAAGATCCTCATCTTTCCTACCCTTATAGTAAAACCAAAATTCGGTTCTACTATCATAGCCGAGGTCCTGCATAATTAACGACATGTAAGAAAACGACCACGTCAAGAAGTCTATGTAATCAATGTAATGACAATCTCCGCCGACATATCGCCGACCAGGTGTAGCCGTGAATTCACCGCCATGAAAAACCTTTAGCGAGAAGTATTGAGGATGTCGTGAGTAGACATCATCTACAATTAACCCGTCCTCGTAATCGTTAACAGACCGGATCGAATACAAACGCCGCGTGCTTGATGCCATTAGTTTTTTGACGGTAAATGTAAGGTTAATCGGAGGTTTTGAATAGAGAAGGATAAATATAAGGTTTTGTAATTTTGTAATATAACGTTTCGTTCAATATATAAGGATTGGAGGTGGTAGGTAGAAAAAGCCCAAACCGGGGCGGTTTATTGAAAATGGGCCGGTTAGGTGGTAGGTTTAACTAACAACCCGAAAAAAATTCTAGAAAGAAAAAAAAAAAAAAAACCGGGCCGGTTTGTTTAAACCGGGCCAGTTTGGTGGTAGGTTGGTCTCGCCCGTCGGTTTGAAAAAAAATTGGTGGATTTAAATACAAACCGGACCGGTTCGTCCTAACCGGGCCGGTTCACTTTATTCGGTCAGCGAGAATGACAGCTTTCACGTGAAAATATTTTGTCGGGTTCGAAACCGCACCGGTTTGGCCGATCCGGACCGGATCGAAGTGTCAACTCGGAGGTTTGGGGTGTCCGTATAGAACCACCGTATACCATAAGCAATAGAAGTTGTAACTTATGTTTTAAAGGTGGTACTATCAGGTTGTATTTTGTATATATAGGGGGATTGGATGAGTATATACCTCAGTATAATTATTAATGGTAACAAATACAAAGTGTACATTTATAATCACGTAAAAGTGATAGCTTTGTAACTGTAATTACACACTAGGTTAGTAACCCGTGTAATACACGGGCTGAATAGAAAGTAATAATATTTGATAAATACAAACTAAAAAGATAATGATCAAGAAATTTGAAAATTATGATTGATATAAAATTGTTATAACATTTAAATTTTATTATGTTTGACAAATTTTTGATTATTTTTCATAAAAGACTAAAATTATTGAGTAAATTAATAAAATCTACATTTATTTTATCTAAATTTTAAAATAAAATTTAGTTTTGATAAAATTGGTAATTAATCTTAATTGATGATTACTATATTGGTAATTGATTGTGAGCTTGACATGTGGCGATGTTTATGTGGACCATTTATAAATGAGACATGTGGCAAAATTTTTATTGTTTTATTAGGATTAAGATTAGGCTATGTGTAATCGGGCGTTATAGCCCCAAAACCATCACTATGGCGCCCCTCATAGCGCCCCTGGGCACCCCCCGGGGCGCTATGTTGCTATATTTTGTCCGGTGGCGTTACCCACATCACGCCCAAACTTGTTCAAGAACTACCCACCAGTTTGCCATGTCCCAACCATAATGCTCCATGTCACACCCATCCCCCATAACCCCCCCTTCTTGACTACACACCCATCCTCCATAACCCCCATTTGGCCACGTCACTGCCACATGTCACGTAATGCCCCGTGGTGGGGCATTATGACTACACATAGCCTTATAAAGATTATAATTAGACAACTTATAGCGACACATGTTAAATATTATGCATTCACATAAGCAATATTATATAATTGCAAGTTGTGTATGTAATTGTGTGTTATATATTACTTGTTATTAACGGTTTGTCTTCTTTTCGCCGTCTTCGGACCCTATTTTTTAGTGGGATTTTCAGATATATTTGTTTATTTAATAATTTGATGATCAATTTAGAGATAATAAAATTATTAATCTATACTATATTATAATATATTTAAGAAGGAAAAACTTGTTATTTATTTAAAAAATTAAGAGTAACGATAAAATCATCTTTGTCCTATATGTTATTAAATAAAAAAGTAACTGAATAAATAATTAATAGTGAAATCAATTTAGAAATATAATTATTTATATATATAACATTTTCAATTGAAAGCCTTAGACACATTATTACTGTACATCATATAAACTAATTACATTGTCCCACGTTTCATTAGTTTGTACGTGTGCTTTGAGGTTGTGTGCCATGTGTATCATTTGTTTATATCTATACATACATGTTTATTGGGCAACTGTCTTTGTGTTCCCACTTAAACTTTGAGGGTGTTTATATTTTCTCTCTGTTGATTTCATGGAATACCTCCTCTTTACGATGGCTCTTTACCTTCTATCTCTTCTCTTTCTCTCTACAGATCTCTGGTAGCCAGTGGTTTCTTTTATCCGTCGATGTGTGAATCGTGGTTGCTGGTCTTACGATCTACCTATCCTCGGTTGATTACAGTAGATGTGAGGGTTTTGATGTTTGAGGCAGGGCTGAATTTTTTTCTCTAAGCCTAGAAATGAGCATAATTCTTGAGTGTGTCTATTGGTTACTTCATAACATTCCAATCGCATGAGACTCTAATGATTTTACCTATTTCTTTCTTGATGTCTTATCCTTTTTCACCCTTTTTGTTGAGGCTATGATCTATTTCTGAATTCACAGGGGTTTTGATGTGAAGACCTTCATCTTGGTGAAGCATATCTTTGCAGCCATAGTTGGTTTTCTCATTATTTCATTGAATTCAGAATCTGAGCCTAATAATAAAACTTGATTGAACCTCGATGCAAGCATCCGGCAAAAAGAAAACGGATGAAAAAGAATTATAACACATAACTCAGATGGCAGTGATTAGTCTCGAATGGCAGCAGATCAGATGCTGATTTCATGAAATTTATTGTATATATGTATCTTTCTACTCATGTTCTACTCATGCTCACAGAGTTGAGGAGTATGAAGATGAAACACAGAGATAACAACTTTTTCTTCAAATACAAATTTAAATATTTAGAAAATTATGAAAATAATGTTAAAACAGTTTTCCTACTATGTAGGCATATAGCACTGGTATTGAAGACCATCACATGATTTTGATTTTTTGATTTATTATTATGATCCATATTATCAAATTTAAAAATTACATAATACTAATTTTGTTCTTTTATATTGGATTTTTTATATGGGACGTAAACCATACTTTTCTTTTACATATATTTAGCAAATGTTTTCTTTGATATTCGTAGATTTTTTTTTTCAAATATATATAGCACTTTTTAAATGCTTTCATTAGATTTTATTTTTAACAGCGAAAGAATGCTTTCGTCAGATAATCTGTAAATTTAAGGATCATATTTTTAATGTTGTAAAGGTTGTATATATCTTGGATTTGCTCAACTTTTATTTTTATTTGGTAAATAAATGGATTTTTTTAATCATTTTACTCTATATTTTAGTCTTTTATTTTTATTTGGTAATTAAATGGGATATCTTTATCATTTTACTCTATATTCTCACAAGAAATAGCAACATATGCTGCAATTATCGAATATGCTCACAAAAAATAGCAACATATGATACAATGATACAATTATCGAAATTATTAGTTTCTTTATAATTATATTACTTTTATGTAATTACATGTTAATTTAAAAAAAAAATTGAGCTTCGCTTTTGTTTTAATTTATATACGTTTCATTCCAGTCGATTTGACATTTGCCTTTCTCGGCTAGTTGTTTGGCTGTCACTATATCATTGAGAGTTTCCAGTTTCGAACCTTTGGAGCTTTTTTTTTTATTTTCACGCTTGCTAAGGCAATATATTTATTGTTTTTGTATTTTCAATGTTTGTGGTTCATTTGTTGGAATGGTAGTTATTCTTCTTTCCAACCAACAGGTCTTAGGTTCAAAACATGTTGTTGGCTACTTTTTTCATTTATTTTTTAGTGGGTTTTGTCAATATAAAATTATAAAAAACAACACAAAAAACACAATGACAAATGCATGCCCTTTCGTGCATGTATTTTGTTGAGTGTGTATATATTGCTTTAGGTGAATACGACTTATTTGCTTATTTCACATTTACGGTATTTCTAACACCCGTCTTCGTATTTACACTATTATTTCTGACACCCGCCGCAACGTGCGGGTAGGTAAATTTCTTGTTTTAACTAACTTTTAAAATAAATTTTATTTTATATAAATATAATCTTTTATTACACTTTTAAAAGAAATGGTATATGTCAATTTCGCATTCACATCTTCACAAAATCACACACACCCTTCGGAACAAGAACAAACTTAGAATTTGATAAATATATTTTTACTATACAATATGACAGTTTTCATAATATATATGCTTATCGTAGGTACAAAATATATGAACTTCTTATATACACCAACAAACAAAGAAACAAACAAAATAAAAATACTTAGTAAACTCGTGGGGTTAATTTGGAGAGGAGAATAAGAGCAAACCTAATATTCGTCAGAATAAATAAAAGGTTTATTGGATTTTATTAATCCAAATTATTATCACTTGGCCGATATTAGTTCGAATTAAGGAAATTCCCTACATTAATCCCAGTTATTTGGGTTTTGAAATTCGTTGGTCCCCGTTAGTTTTTTTTAATGTCGTCAGTGGAATCTTACGTGGCGCTGATGTGTTATCCCAGTTGGCATCCACGTGTAAAAAGCCCACATCAGCTACTTATGAGCAACCTTTTTAACCCAAACCTAACCCCCAACTTCGTTCACCCACAATATCTTTACCCGACCTTCGTTCCTGAAACCCTAAATCGAAGAAATTGAACAGCGATGGCTACTTCGTGTTCCTCCAACCCTACTTCCGTCGTTAATCGCAATATATTGAGGGTTGATTTCGATGGGAATCTCTGCTGCTATCACGATATACATGCGGTTAAAAGGATTGCAGGTACTACCACTTCAAGACCAGGGCATCAATTCTATGGATGCCCCCTTTGGCCTGTGAGTTCCAAATACTAATCCTAAAGTATCAATTTTTGGATGTTATGTCTTTTTTTAAGTTTGTGATACTGTGAGCTAAATTTGTAGAGATTGGACTGTTCCTTCTTCGTTTGGAAACAAAAAGTTGATCATGCATTGAATCATGGTGAGTCAAGGGTGGCTACAAGGAAAATTAAAGCTTTAGAGCTAAAGATATCGAATTTGGAAGTAGAAAAGTTGATGCTGCAAGAAGAAGTTAAAAGTTTTAAACTAAAAATGTCAAAGGCAAAATCCCCAATGAAGAATTATCTGTTTGTGTTGATTGTTGTTGTACTTGTAGTTTGGTTTTGTAATTGATTGTTGTAAAAGTTTGTAGCATTTGATGGTATGTATTTTGGTTAACTGTAATGCCTTTATGACTCAACGAAATGCTATTTTTGTTTACCTTAACTACTTTATTAGCCAATTCTCTCCACTCCTCATCATTAGTGTCTGAATCTGAGCAAATTATATCATCCTTCTCACCTGATGATTGATCAGCTCCATCTGTTTCTTCACCTTCATCCCCAACTAAATGCTCAGCCTCTTCTTCAACTTCAATATCTTGTTCAACCTCTTCTTCAACTTCTTGTTCAGCATCAGATCCTGTATACCATTTGGCTTCAACCACATGTTCTATGTTGTCACTAGTAGGGTTTTGTGTTGGGCTAGGGTGGACTTCAATTTGGGCTGCAACAGTGTTGGGTAGGGCTTGTTTATGGGCCGCCACTGTGCTAGGTTGGGTTTTTGTTTGTTCAACCAAATCAGAGGAATGGGTTTGTTCATGTGCTTTGCGTTCAACATAAATGTAGCAACAAGATTTCACCTTTTTACCCTTTTCTATAAAGCATCTCTTTCACATCTTCATTATTCTTCAGTTCCACTAAACCATTTTCAATAGGTTTTCCATAGATTGCATAATACATATTGAAATTCATTCTATCACAATTACAGTATTGTACTACATAACCTGAAAGATCAGAGAATGAGACTTTGTCGATCTGAAGCTGAAAAGAGAGTGTTCCTCCACCGAGATAGTCCCATGGTTTTTATTGGGTAAGCTTACCACCAAACCATATCTTCAATGGTATCTTATTGCATATGGTGATGTGCTAATCGGAGGCGAAATCGTAGCTTAGTGCTTAGTTAGGGCTCGAATTTGGGTGAACGCTGAAAGATTTTGGGGGTGGACGGACGGTGAACAGATTAGGGGTGAACGTATTTTGGGAGGTAAGGTGAAAGTAATTAGGTTGTAAACTGACGCGGGGCGTTTTTTTTACCGCTAACTTACACATGGAGTCCATGTCAGCGCCACATTACCGCATTGTAACGGCGTTAAAAAAACAAACGGGGAGCAACGAATTCCAAAACCCAAATAATTGGGATTAATATAGGGAATCTCCTTAATTCGGACTAATATCGGCCAAGTGCTAATAACTTGGATTAATAAAATCCAATAAACCTAAATAATAAAAAGAAAAAAAAGAAAGAAGGTTACACCACCCTCGACTTGAAAAGAAAAAAAAAGAAGCAAATGCATACATAGAGACAAGCCCCAACATTTTTCCATAATATATATAAATATATCCCATGTCCATGACCGGTCGGATCGGCATTGCATTTAGTCAAGGCAGGCCCACTCTCTTAAAAGCAACCTTTTGTTGTTGTCGATACTGGTCCTTGTCTGGCCTACAAAGCCCATGATTTATGCACATCAATGTGTAACTCTAATTCTGTAACAACCACCAACAGTCAAGAACCAACCAGATCAACCATGGACCATTACAATCTTTATTTTATTAATTGTACTAGCCACTTACCCGGGTAAATACCCGGGACTGTAACGTAAAAATAAATAATAAAATATAGTATTAAATAAAGAATTGGTAAAACAAAATTCAAAATATAATGTTTGTCAATCGTCTTGAAGTAACAAATGACCCAGATAAATACCCGATGTAATATAAAAAAACATAAAATAAACTATAACATGAAACTAAATTTGAAATAAAATCTGAAATGATTAATACAAAAAACTAAAAAGGAAATAAATATAAAATAGAGTAGCGAATACAAATGTATGTAAAAGCGATAATCAATAAGAACATGTGAAAGGCTCCAGTAAATTTGATCTTTAAATTCACGGCTCAAACGTTTAATAGATTCATCCCATAAAAACTTAAGAAAATCACACAAAAAATCTCCCCTTTTAGCAATTCTGTCATTTCCTTCCCAACAACACGAAAAATCCTTCGCTGAAATAGCATTATAAGTTCGTATAAATACAACTACAATTGCACAACCAAAAAAATGCAATAACTTAAACGATCAAAAACTTTTCGAGTAGATTTAGTGAAGAAAATAATATGCAGGAAAATACCCCAAGTAAATAGAAAAAAAATAGAACCTTTTTTCAAGCCACGGGGTGGTTACCACTTGAATACGAAAGTCAACCACACGTTCAACCAGACGAACATGTTCATCATATATGATATTTCCTCAGTTATTTACCTGTCATAGTGTCATTAAAACATGTTTAACAGTTAACTTGCATGTACATACATTTCACAGATAATCACAAAGATTAACACAATAATACGAAGTTAATTGTGGAAAAGCCAATTATTGAAGTGACAAAGTATAAAGCTATAAACAAAACTGTTTTAACACAGCTTAGGAAAATTGAGCACACCCTCATTTGTCATCATTTTTTTCTAAAGAAAGATAACATGTCAACTTTATCTTCATTTCATATATTGAACTAAAATTGACTAATTACCTTATGGCCATTATAAAAGTGGCAATTCGTGAACTTACCAACAATAATAATTTTACTTTTCTAATTAACTACTTAAGGCTCTTCAGGCATTTGAATGATATGTTCCCTTGATAGTTAATTTACAAAAATAATTACTCACCAAACATATTAAGATAAATGGATTGAAGCCGTTAAATGTAGACAAAATGGGTTCATACACCTACCATCAGCACTGCTTTCAGAACTTTGATTTTGATACTCCATTTTAAAAACAATTCATGTGTTCTTTTTGTAAAATAATATGACGACCAACACCATATCAGTAAAATAATAATCTAAATTTTCTAATTAACTGCTTAAGGCTTTCAAGGCATTTGAATGACATGTTCCGTTGATAGTTGATTTCTATAAAAAAACTATCAATCAAACATATTAGTATAAATGGATTGAATTTGTAAATATAGACTAAGTGGGTTCACATACCTGTCATTAGTTGCATTGCTTTTGGAACTTTGATCGAGCATTAGAAGATAAGTTTGCTCTACAATAGAAATCATATATTAAGTTAGTTATAAGCCTACAAAATGATCAACCAATTCTGCAGTGTCAAACTTCACCACATATCTAATTGTTCAAATGTGATTATTTGTTCCTAAATACTTAGAACCAAAATCACAAATCACTTTTATGCAAACACTATACAGTGGTCACTGTAAATTCAAGTTGCAATAGAAAGTTCAAACTTGATGATTACTTGATTAGCCAATCTCACTCTTGAAGTTGCAACGATCGCTATGAAAACAACCATAAAGTTGAAAGGTTTCAAGGAATACCTAAGATCCACCATGCTCATCCTAACACCAAAGAAAAGAGTAGTTAATTACTCGAACTCGGGTTGAGCGTAGACGGTAGATCCACGAAGTTTTGGTTCAGCTTTGAACAAACGCAAAATCAATGTACTCGATTATTCCTGAATGAAGAACAGTATGGCAGTAAGTGTGTAAAAGTTATCTCGTACTCACGTTTTCCCTGCAAGGAAAAATAGGGTACTTGAATTTCTGAATATACAAATTTCATGTGTGCATTATTCTGTGATAAATACAAAATACAAAGATTCAGGATAACAAAAACCAACAAAATTCAGGGGTGAGCAGAAAACCCAAATAACAAAACCATAACTTGATTAAATGATAAAAAAACTGAAGTAATGAACCAATTGAGAAACCGATGGTTTAACTATAGTTTTTTAACAGAAGAATCCTTTTGAAGTTGCGATCAAGGAGAGCAATCGTGATATAAACTCTTTTATTAATTATAAGACACTTTTACAACAGTTTAATACATTTATTACTTCCAGTACTTTAGGAGACCACACCACGAAAATGCAATGAGATTAAATGCTTGTGAATCCCAATTGCAAATAACAATCCTCATGACAAAACATCAATCTAGCCAGAAATCGACCAAAAAAATATAGGTTTTATGAAAATAGAGTCATATTATAACTTATCAGTGATCAGAACCATCATTCTTCAACATAATATTTTTTTAATATAAGAAATACCTATGTTCTATTCATCTCACAACCCCAACTCCATAAACACTACCGATGTAGCCTCCAATTACTTTTAACTATCATTCAAAGGATACAAAAATTAGCCAAATTTATGTTAAAACTACATAACTTTCATAGTAGAAGACCAAACAAATCTATGAGTTTCATAGTAGCAGACCAAACAGCTTCAGTTATTTTAAATCAAATGAACACAACATGATCTATTCAGTGGGAGTTCAAATTAGAAAGATAACAAATAAAAGAGGCATGTGAAACTTAGAGAAACTGATGTCATTGTGTTCTTAAAAGTTATATAATTAGTAACTAACTTTTGATAATAATTAGTAACTAACTTATAAGGCTGCTATATCACATATCAAATGCCACATTTTATTTAACTTTTGATGTCATATTATTTGAAACTATTCTTTAGAAATAGAATTAATAGATAATATATCTGCAATTAAAAAGCTTCACTTGAAAAAAAAAAGTTAACCTGTTGGCATAGAGGTTATGTGAGATAACACTGTGCAATTTCTTTTAGACTACCATCTCGTTAGTACCAAGTTGTAAACAGAACTGAATTCCTAATGCCTTAGTACTGAAACCTGTAGTCACATTTAGCCATGGACATAGTTAGTTTATATTTTATAGTACTGGTAATATGTCATTAATGCAATATAGTTTGCGACCTTATCAGTAGTTAGAAAGGACAATTTAATTAGTTGGTACCTTCATATTCAATGACTTGTACCGATCCAAATGCAACGACTTTTCTAACAAAAGATTTTTTTCGGGAACAAAAACGCCAGCTATTGTGTTCACTGCAATGTGAAGATAATTTTATAAGCTCATGGTTTTACGTTGTTTAAAAGCATTAACTTAGAATAAAAATCCAACTTTTTATAGTATAGCAATTGAGGAAGTAGTAAGACACAGGATTTAATTTCAACAGTAACTATAATACTTATGTAAAAGAGTTTGAGATTAAAATTTGCATGTAGTAAATTGAAACCAAAATACCCAAGTTCAAATGGAAGATAACCCAAAATTGACCTAAAAGAAACCGATTAGAGACAAATAGACACTGATCCATCAGAAATAAACATAAATGAAAACCAATTTCCACATTCAGTGAGGTGAAGCATAAATACCCAAATTCATGTACCAAAAGACCAGAATAAACCTAACAGAAATTAATTTGAAATATAAGAGCTACGAAATCGCACCTGTTGCTAAAAAAAGACCATGATAAAGCAGCACCATGCGTATGAAAAGACGATTAACAAATCAATAGACGAAACTGAAAGTAAACTGAAATCGAAATATGAAATCGAGGTAAACAACGAATAGAAAAGAAAGAAGTCATTAATTTTTTTTAACACAAACCGATTCCGAATCGATCTTTACTTATACCAATTTAGGTGTTTCAGAACCAAAATGTGGTGCAAAACTCCGATGGG
This sequence comes from Deinandra increscens subsp. villosa, assembly GCA_039602395.1. Classification (NCBI taxonomy): domain Eukaryota; kingdom Viridiplantae; phylum Streptophyta; class Magnoliopsida; order Asterales; family Asteraceae; genus Deinandra; species Deinandra increscens. The sequence continues at coordinate 105,151,169 of JBCNJP010000025.1, forward strand.
TAAAAGCTCCTTGCAAGAATACAAACAATTCATTAATTAGATGAGCAAAATGAAGATGGTAATCATAAAAAATGCATACTTGCAAGACGCTTAAAACCAAAAAAACGAAAACATTTGATCTAACCATGAAGTGGTTCTACAATTTATCAACTTATGGGCAACAACAACTTCATCGTCCTCCATCCAGCAAAACTTCAATCGCACGACCAACGATCAACTGCTGAATCGTCATCTGAATAGTCGTCTGGCCTAAATCGTCTTCTTCGTAGATGATTTTTTTTAAGAGGACAAAGTTAAATTATAATTGGATCGACTAATTATAAAATTGAGAAACTTACTTTAATGGAGAGTTGGAGATTGCGGTGATCCCATTCTGAAGATAGATCGACTCTGGAAAGATTGAAAGATGAAGGAAATTAGAAAAGAAAGGGAAAGTGAACTGAAAGAAGAAAAACGTGCACAAACCCTAAAAATTTTGCAGGTAGAAGTAAATGAGTGTGTCAAAAAATGAAATCAAGATTTAGTTCCGATGTCTCTAGCGGCCCGATGAAGAATCGAAGAAAAACCCTAGAACATAAAATCGTTCAAAAAATTCTAAAAACAACGATCGAGATCAAAATCATCAGTCGATATTAACATAATATGAAGATAAGACGGTCCCTAGAAGAACCCTAAAAGATGCAGCGGATCTCGATTGAGAAAGTATAGATTAGAGACTATGTTCATGAGCAAAGTAAAGATTACAGAGGATCATTACTTTGTGATTGTTCGATTGCTTGGAGATGAAGGAGAAGTGAATTGAGAATCTTCAAAAACGTAGGTTTGGAATGACCGATCCAAGTAAGAATGAACGTATATATGTTCGGGTTATTAAAACACCTAATTTTCTTATTAAAAAAACCGAGAAAATGACACATCAGATTTTAAATTAGTAGAAGAGTGACATGTAAGCAAGTATACATGTGGACAACCTGAATAGATGCCAAATAGACTTGAAATGTTTTGTTTAATAGATAGGTAGATAGATAGATAGATAGATAGATAGATAGGTAGATAGTTATACTTATTACTAAATACGTTTAAAGTTTATTAAAAATTACAACACTATCCTCCTATACTAAACACAATTGTTATCTCTCCAGTTGGCAGTGTGTTCACCTATACAAAGACTGACGTGTCAATCTCCTATAAATTCAAATGCTGATGTAGTGATGTGTCAAATTCTGGTCATTTACAATTAAAAACTTTGTTTAATTTCGTCAATACACATGGATCCAATTTGGTATCCATTTTCTTTTATAACCCGGAAATATAAAAAGTTCGATAAACAAATCGTCAGTTCATTCTTGGCAACAAACATCTAGGGGCCGTTTAGTTGTGGAAAACGCGTTCAAATTTGAAAGATGGAATTTTCATTTTCAAAATTAGAAAACTAGAAAACATGTTCAAATCAACTGTTTTCTATTTGTTTTCTATCTCTACATTTCATTAGATTTCCGTCGACATGCGGTGGAGCAGACGGCGACGGAGGTAACGGAGGAGAGGTCGAGCGGCTGTGCGTATAAACCTTAGAAAATGAACGCCCCTTTTCTTTTGTATATATTTGGAAAATGAAAATAGAAAACAGAAAACAGAAAACAGAAAACTAAAAAAAAGGTGTTTTCCATTTTTAGTTAAAATTTAGAAAACACTATTTTCTGTTTTCCTAGAAAACGTTTTCTAAAAAATACAATTTGAACGCGTTTTCTGTTTTCCTTGTTTTCTTAGAAAACAGAAATGGAAAACACCCCTTGTTTTCCACAACTAAACGCGCCCCTAGGGTTCCAAGTTTTCTCTCACACACCACAACTTCGAGCAGAAGGTTTCATCAAGAGAGAGAGAGAGAGAGAGAGAGAGAGCGCTTCGATTCAGACAGGGCTTCACCCAGAGGCATCACCACCATCATCAGACTCCATCAGCATCATCTCTTGATAATCCTCTATATAGGTAAACATGTTCTTTTAACCATCTCCATCATCATCTCTATTTTAGGGAAAAAAAATTTCCAAAATAAACAACCGTTTGAACCCTGATTATTTGTGATGATGTTGATTAATGGATCTTATTGTTGTCGCTTCTCTAATTCTGCGTCTTTCATCACTGATTAGAGAAATGAAGATAAGAGTGATTTGCAGATGATAACGGAATTTGTTCCGTAAGAGAAATGAAGATAAGAGTGCTTTGCTGCAGAACGACAGAGCGTAACATAGGGTGAAATTTCTCGCTATTAATCGTTTGTAGTCCTTGATTATTTTGACTTTTGTTCAATTTCATTTTGAGAATTCGGATCTAGATAATATTATGTGTTATAAATAAGCAGAAAGTTGGAATTAAATAATCCAAGTTATTGGGTATTGGCGGATAATAATTCGAGTTTCAATATTGGCCTACAATAATCCCAATTATTTGGGTGTTGGAATTCATTGGGCCGCCGTTAATTTTTCACTAACTCCGTTAGTTGTGTGTTGACGTGACACATGCCACGTCAACAAGTATGATGCCACATCACCTGCCACGTCAGCAAAAATGATGCCACATCACCTACCACGTCAGCAAGTACTAGAGGAGTTAGTGAAAAATTAACGGCGGCCCAATGAATTCCAAGACCCAAATAATTGGGATTACTGTAGACCAATTTTGGAACTCGGATTATTATCCGCCAATACCCAATAACTTGGATTATTTAATTCCAATTTTCCTAAATAAGCATTCTACATATACAATATTCTTAAATTTTGACTTGACAATAGTGCTGACGATGCTGCTTGAAATTTGTTAGCATGAAGGACACATTTTCAATTTAATCAAAGGTCCACATTTTCAATTTGGGGACAACTTTATTCTAATGGGTTGAACAACTAGATTGGTTTAATTGATTTTTTATTGGAAATTAGGATATGTAACTTTTTAATTCTGATTGATTTCTTTGAAATTTGATCGGGTACTGTGAGGTTAATTGAATTGTTTTGCTAGGTTGGTGTAGTATCTAAAAGTGTAGCTACTAATAAGATGTGTGATCATCTCATATTTCAATTGTTTAGGAGTTCATGGTTGTTGTTTGCAGCAGAGGTTCGTCAAAGGTACTACAACTTTTTCATTAGTTGTTTATACGAGTTACACCGTGTTCTCTTTTATCTCATTCCATGTTTACTTGAAGTTTCATTTGGTTTGTTTGTATGTTCGAAGTATTGTTGTAGTGTTTTAGGTTGTTAGAATTCTCTTCTTAGAGGCAAGTTAGAAGTAAAGTCTGTTTAAACTGATTAGGTGTTTGCATATGCAGTTGTCTCTTACTTCTGTTAGTGTTTCATTATTTTGAACAAGTTGGCTATTTGGAATTTTCATTTCTCCCTAATTGAATTGTGTGTAGATGGAATGATATGTCCATGATTTCATCATTAACTAACTGCTAGAATGCTAAAAGATGGCATATGATCAATCTTATGATCTACAATGCTAAAAGATGGCATATGATCAATCTTATGATCTACATCATCTTTGTTTTTCACAATCAAGAAATACACACATAATTGGTGAAACCTTGGGTGCGTGGTTTTTTTCGGCAGTACATACTGCTTCGGTTGTTGTACCATGGGAGACGAACGCGTTCTCGTATGGAGACCCGGAATCTATTTAAAGGGACCCGTGTTGAACACGAATCCTCGACAATAACCGTCAACATCGTTTGTTAATGCTTCCCGCGTTGGAGTACGAGGAAGACTTTGTTGAAGAACCATTGTATTCATGGAAGATCTTAAAGACTAAAGAACTAAGTATCCATGGTCGATGCATATCTTATAGAGTCAAGAATTAAAGACGTGTTGGTTTGATTCTATTAATGTTAAGCCCATTACTTTCTTGTTGCGATTTATTTTGTATAACAATATTTGTTACTACAAATTTCTCATTTAGTAACGAGAGTATCGTTACTATGATTATTATTATTTTAGTTTTCCAATAAAAGTGAACATATTTCCTACATATTGTACTTCTTACACTTTTTCTAAAAACTATTTCATCACTTTTATATTGTATACTTTTATAAATTTTTAACTAACTTCTTTATTTTATAAAATATTTTTTAAACTTTTGTATTGTTGTATATTTGCTAGTATTTGTTTTTTCATTTTTAATAAATATGTGTTTTTAGTTAAATTATAAAAATAAGAACAAGGTATGTTAATTGATGTTGGTTGAAAACTTAAAATGGTTTATTTGGCTCAATGGCGGCGAATATTATACTTCTTACACTTTTTCTAAAAACTATTTCATCACTTTTATATTGTATACTTTTTTAAATTTTTAACTAACTTCTTTATTTTATAAAATATCTTTTTAAACTTTTGTATTGTTGTATACAAGCTGCATACCCTTCGCGCGTTGCGGCGGAGAGCTTGTTTTTTAAAATGTAGTTTGTTTTAATGTCAATTGCTTCTGATCTGGACAACTTAGAACTATGTAAATGATATGAAAATAAACAATGTCAATATGCATTAGAAAAAAGAAGTAAAACATATTTAAGAGTGCACGATTATCATCATGTGCATACATAACCTCACTCATGCCTATTACAACAAACCAAACAATGGAATTAAGCCAACGTGACTTTAAAACTCAAATGAGTGACTACATGCTTGTTTATAAAGCCAAAACAAAACTCTAGTGACTTTACTGGCATGAGATGCCTTCTTTAAGGTGTTGTTTGTTTTTTAAGAGGTAAAACGTCTGCAGTCTGCGGACCACATCTGCAGACATCTGTAGAAGAAGAGATGGACCAAACCTCTGCAGTCTGTAAGAAAAAGACTGTTTGTTTTTTAACTTCTGCAAACTGCTAAAATAAACTGAATTTTGAAAACTAACGGTTTTTAGAACTTATAGATAATTACTATTCAAAACATTTTGATTTTCTTTCTGTATATTTTAATAGAAGTTATTTTTAAAACAGATTTCCGCTTAAATAAAGTTATAAAGATGTTTTATACAAAACCGTTTAAAAACATTTTTTTAACAATTTAAAAACTTTTTTTAAAAAAATAACTGTTTAAAAACGTTTTTATAATTAAATAACGGTTTAAAAATGTTTTTCAAGATAAAACTTTATAAAAAACGTTTTCTAAAAATAAAAATTTATAAAACACGTTTTTTAAAAATAAAACTTTATAAAAAAAGTAACGTTTTTTAATAAAACCTTTTTAAAAAAGTTTTTATAAAAAACTGTTTACAAAGGTTTAAAAAAAATTAAAAACGTTTTTTTTAAACTGTTTAACACGTTTTTTTTAAAAACTTTTTAAAAGGGTTTATTTTTTTAAAATTTTGGTTAAAGAAGTTTTTAAAAGCTGTTTAAAATACTTAAAAATTTTAAAAAGTTTTTTTAGAAATAAACTTTAAAAAAACGTTTTTTATAAAAAAAACTATTTAGAAATTATTTTTTTTTAAACTTTGTTAAAAAATGTTTGTTTATGAAACAGTTTAAAGAGAATGTTAGCAGATGTTAGAAGATGTCAGAAGTGGCTGGACCACATCTGCACCAAGAAGAGGCCGCGCAGACATTTTTTAATGAAATATCTTCGAAAAAACAAACAGTCTGCAGACCTAAATGTCTACGCGTGGTCTGCGCGACGTAGACATAAGAGGACAGAAGAGTTTTTTCCAGAAAAAACAAACACCACCTAAGAAAAATTGATCAAGAACATATAAATCTAATGTGTACCTTCAATGAAGATCACTTCCTCATGCCAATTTAATTATTGATCAAGAGCAAATTTGGTTCACTTGAACGAGATGTTTACCACCCCGCGCGTTGCTGCAGGGTTGAACAGAAGCAAACATAGATCGTCATCGCCATCAAGGCTTGGATCTTGAAACTGCTTAGAACTCATCACCGCCAAAGAACGCAAACCAACAAATGACCAAAAGATCTCATGGTTGCGGTAGATCTCTCGACGGCTGCGAAGAACATCAAGTTGTTCGCCTCGCCGTAAAATGTTCCGGTTACCATCATCGTTAAACGATTTAAGGGTTTCACAACAAAAATCTTAGCCGCAACATGCAATTGAAAACCCTAGAACCTCGCGCTGCCACGAAGACTGTCGGCACAAAGCTACAACGCCGACGAACCCTAAGAAGATAAAACGTCGGCGAGCACCACATAACATGTAACGCCACTGTCGGCTAAACAAACCCCACAAAATCAGAGAGAAAGAGAGGAGATTATGAGGGGCTTGTGAAAAGGTAAAACAAAGTTTAAACAACTCCATGGAACGACCGTCAAACCCAGAGGCGGAACTACAGGAGGGTCCGTTGACCCTCCGGCGACCCTCCGACGAACAAAGCTTTCTTAACAAGCCGATCAATCATCAGTTGATGTTTACACTTTGACCCTCCAGATTGTTGGTAGAAAAGTAGTTTCAACAGAGAATGATTGAATTAAAGTAAAATAAGTGAAAGAAGGTTCATCGGTTTTTTTTCCGATCTGTACGAGAGTTGCGAAAATGTGGAAACAACAGCTCAAGGAAGAAGATGAATATATAAATTCATGGGTATTTTGGTAATTTACTAATAAAAAAAAGGTCTATCACTGTAAAAAGAAAAAAATAATGGTCATGTCATTCTGAACTTTCTTATCAAACTAGTATTTTTTTGTTTATCTTTTATCTTTTATTTATTTTACTTTATGAGTCCGTTTAGTTGAGTTTAAAGAAAATTCAAATTATTATATTTTGTTTATTTTTTCTTTTTGTTTAGTTACATTAACATAGATACATCATACATATATGTATGCATGGAGGTGTTCATTATACTTTTTAATTGGCTTTAACAAAATTTCTATACGCAACTGATAATTAAGTTTTTTTTTCTTCAAAAAGCTAAACTAACCCCTAAAACGGTTTGGTTTAAATAGTTTGATTGCTTAATGCACTTTTTATCTTAAACATGAAACATGTTATCTATACTAAAGTCATATAGGTAAAAGATTATTTTATTGCTGTAAAAATTATATGAATTAAAAACAACAATAAAAAATTAATTTTTAAAATTCGGCATATACCAAGCCAGTTCCAAAGTATAAAGCAAACTGTAAAATTCAATTTTTTAGACTGTAAATCGTGAATTAAACTATAAAACATGGTTTTCGAAACTATAAATTGAATCGTAAAATCCGTTATTTCAAATCGTAAATAGAATTGTAAAGCCCGATTTTTTAAACTGTAACGTGTAATTAACTCCCGTGTTTCAAATCATAAATCGGATTGTAAAACTGTAAAATGTAATTGACCCCCCAACTAAAATTTGCTGGTTCCGCCACTGGTCAAACCAACCAATAAGAAATAATAAATAAGTATGTAATAAAAGAAAACATGTGGAATAGTTCTATTTGTGCAAATCAAAGTACAGTACATTGTGAGTATCCACAGAAAATTCAATTTGTTATATATATAAATTTGCTAGTATTTGTTTTTTCATTTTAATAAATATGTGTTTTTAGTTAAATTATAAAAATAAGAATAAGGTATGTTAATTGATGTTGGTTGAAAACTTGAAATGGTTTATTGGGCTCAGTGGCGAATATTAATAAAAAAAAAATTACAGGGCTAATAATTCAAGGGGACATTTTCAATATATATAAATTGTTTTGGGAAAAATCGTGAATATTAGTACTTCTTGATGAAAAAACTACAAGGGCGGTTGCCCCCGGCTCTCCACTAAGTCGTGCCCTTGATTTGTGCTTGAAAGTTAAAATAACAATTAGTCCTTAATTAATCTGTGACTTGAGTGAGATTCTGATCCATCCATCTACAACAAAAGAGAAAGGTAAAGTTTCAAGGACAGTCGGTGGTGAATCATGAATGAATTTATATTGACTAAGGAGCTATTTGAAATCTGGCCACTTACTAAACAAGTGCTAACCGAGTAAGGGATTTTTCATAGGTTGACCGATTAAGGGGTGTTTTAGGCTGTGTTTGGCGCACTAGCTGAAAAGCTAGCTGCTAGCTGATAAGCTAGTTGTTAGCTGATAAGCTAGCTGACAAGCTAGCTGCTAGCTGACAAGCTAGCTGCTAGCTGACAAGCTAGCTGCTAGCTGATAAATTATAAGCTAGCTGATAAAAAATAACGTTTGGTAAAAACTAGCTGATAAATAGCTTAAAAATATCAAATGACATAAAAGTACATGTCATAAATGTAAATAAAGATATTTATTTATAAGTTAGGGAAGGGTAAAATTGGAAATATTATAAAAGCTAGTTGAAAAGCTACTCCAACTAGCTTTTCAAAAGCTAGCTTATAAGCTAGTTTTTTGACGTTACCAAACGGGGCTTTTAAAAAAAGCTAGCTTATTAAAAAAGCCCCGTTTGGTAACGTCAAAAAGCTAGCTTATAAGCTAGTTTATGGCGCACCAAACACAGCCTTAGGCATGGCTCAGGAGCTATTGACCGAGTAAGGGGTGTTTTTTGGCGAAATCAAATGCCCTGACTAGAAAAAAAATGTTGACGGGGAGTGGTAAGGGTTTTGACCGGGTAAGTGGCAAATCAACCAGCCCCTAACTAGCTTCTTCTCATTAATTAAATTATCTATAACAGTAAACAAATTAGTATTTACCATATATACAAATTCAAGTTGCCTTGTATATTAAGGTGGGGGGTATGGTTGCCTAAGCAAAAAATTGAATCATAAAACTGTCCAATCATGTGATGACAACAGGAGATAGAAAAATGATGTAGAATGTGATGTTTTGGTAGTGGGTATTGTTGCCTAAAGATGTTTTAGCCATACTTTTTATTTTAATTTTTTAACTTTTTTTTTAAAACTAAAACAAATAATTAAACTACAACATTTAATATAAAATAAAAACATAAAAAATCATTAAATTTAAAAAAAAATACAAAGTCCTAAAAAAATTACCAAGTCCTAAGAATAAAAAATTTACCAAATCCTAAAAAGAAATTACCAAGTCCTACAAATAAAAATTACAAAGTCCTAAAAAAACAACTACCATCTAAAAATTACATTGCCACCTATATTTCATCGCCACTCGACATTTTTCTTCCAAAAGTACCGGTAACAATGTTTCGGGCACATTATCGTAAGGTTTCAAGAACAAATCGAGGTCACTAGCCCGTTGATCTTCTTCCATGGTCTCTCGTTGCTGATCCATCGTCCTCCCCACCTTCTCGTACATTTCCGCCTTCCTTTACACGGTGATGAGAATGATTTCCTTTTTTTTAGTTGTTTGTTTGAGAGAAATGAGAAGTAGAGGTGTAGAATTATTGAAGTGTTATTGGGTTTTTATAGGGTTTATATTGAATTAAAAAAAAAGAAAAAGAACCATTGGGGGGGGGGGGGGGGTAACGGTAAAAAAAACGGCTATATTCCTCGGCGTTCATGGGCAAGATTTTCCCGAAAAGAGGGTTGTGATGTCGATGCCGAACTCGCCGAAGGGGGGCGGTATGTTTGCCGATTCCCACGCTGCATCGATGCCGAGCCCAGGATTCTACATACCGCCCACCCTTACAATTTCAAACATTACAGAAACAATATTTTAATATATTTTAGATTGTAAAATAATCAAACACAATATATATTTAAACGAGATGTTTACCACCCCGCGCGTTGCTGCGGGTTGAATTTGTATACTGAACGAAAGTAAAAAAGTTAAGTGGTATAAAACGTAAAAGTTTAAAAGTCTCGTGGTGAAAGTATAAAACTATAGAAGCATACTAAAAGCGAAAGTAGAAAAGTTAAAGGTTTCGTGGTAAAAATAGAAGACAAAAAAACTTAAAACAAAAATAAAAACTTTAAAAGTTAGAGAGTTAAAAAGTTAAGGAGAATAAAACGTAAAAGTCTAAAAGTCTCGTGGTGAAAGTATAAAACTATAAAAATATGCTAAGTTAAGGGATATAAAACGTAAAAGTCTAAAAGTCTCATGGTGAAAGTATAAAACAATAATAGTATACTAAAAACGAAAGTAGAAAAGTTAAAAGTTTCGTGGCCGAAGTAAAAGACAACAAAAATTAAAACAAAAAAAACTTTAAAAGTTAGAGGATTAAAAAGTTAAGGGGTATAAAACGTAAAAGTCAAGAAAGTATAAAACTATAAAAATATACTAAAAATGAAAGTAGAAAAGTTAAAAATTTCGTGGTCAAAGTAGAAGACAACAAAACTTAAAATAAAAAAAAATCTTTAAAAGTTAAAGGATACACCATCAAATATTTATTGAAACTTTGCAGACCTTCCACAATTCCCCCAATGTTCAACAAGAGGTACATTGTTATGATTGTCCCTATAACGGCCAATGGCGATAAACAGCAAGTCAGGGGCGCTTGCTCCACTTTGAAGGTTTCGTTCGACCCCGCGACTATGTCGTTGAACTTGGCAATTTTCTTTTTCATGTCGGTCCACTTGCCACTAAGCTTGTTGTTATGGAGAACTACAGCTTAACCGAGCCTTGCACTCTCTTTGAGTTTATTATGGTATCTTTCCTTAATATCATCCCAAAACGCCTTCTTTAGTTAGGGGACTATATTAAAGATTGTCTCTCTCATTGCAACACCTTAGAGTACCATCTCTCACCAGGCACCGTCCAACAAAGTCGGCAACCTGCTCGTTTCCTTGTCCCTTTTTTCTCGCATAGTGTCTTAGGCATTATGGAGGGGTGTGAAGGGCTCTCTGTGAATGAAACAACGAGCAGTTTTTTTCCTTTTTCCTTTTCTTTCTTCTCCAACAATCCAATAGTTACACCTAACATTATTTATTTTAAATAAAAGCTCACATTTACACAATCACCATTCACATTATCATTAACCCACTATACCACTTTTTCACTTTCACACCACATCTTGCGTGACATCCTGTATGATGCACTTTTAAGCTTAATATCACCACACCACTATATATTTCTTTATCGTCATCTTCTTAATAAGTTTCTTTGAACCACTTCAATTAAAACTTCTTACCACACAACCAACCATTGGTGTAACCTATCCATGCCTATTCTTTTTTTAGTGGTTAACAAAAGTTTTCATAAGTAGAATAAAAAATAGAGTAAATTACTCATTTCGTTCTTTATAAATATTTAAAAATACTAATTCCATCCTTTAAATTCAATAATTACTGATTCTGTTTTTTTTTTTAAAATTACACACGAGTAGTCATTTCCACTACCCCCGTTAAACAATTGTGTTAACTCTCCTCACTTACCCATTACGTGAAGATCATTTTCATCCATTTACACCGCTAAATAAGCTAACGTATGCCCCATCCCATTAATTTAAACCTATTAAACCCTAGTTACAAAAACCTTTTGCCCAAATCGTTTTCTCGTTCTCTTCCAAATTGTTCATCAACAAATCATTCATCTTGAAATCGTTCATCCCCAAATCGTTCATCCTCGGGATGAACGATCTGGAAGCGAGTGAGAAAACGATTTGGGCAGAAGGTTTTCTTAACTAGGGTTTAATAGGTTCAATTAATGGGATGGGGCATCCCTTAGCTTATTTACTGGTGTAAAAGGGCGAATATGCCCCTCAAGAGAGGGGAGTTGACAAGATTGTTTAACGGATGTTAGTGGAAATGAGTACCAACGTGTAATTTTTTTTTAAAATGGACAGAAACAGTAATTATTAACGGACGAAATCAGTAATTTTAAATATTTAAAAGACTTAAATTATTGAGTAAATTTATCAAATATACATTAATTTTATCAAAATTTTAAACTGGAAATTTAGTATTGATAAAATTGGTAATTAATCTTAATTGATTATTACTAAATTGGTAACTGATTGTGAGCTTGATATGTGGCGGCGGTGATATGGACAATTTATAAATGAGACATGTGGCAAAAAAATTTGTGCTTTATTTTTAGGAAAATTGGATTTAAATAATCCCAACTTTTACCTATTGGCCATCAATAATCCCACATTTAAAAATCATTTCCAGCGGTCCCAACTTTCATTTCGTTTTTTTCTAATGGACCCGTCGTTAACTTTTTTAACACCGTTAACTAGATGTTGACGTGGCATGCTGACATGTATTTTTTTATATTTTTTTTAATTCTATATTCCATGTCATATTAAAAATCACCTATTTGTTTAATTTTCAATTAAAAAAAAAATGAACAAGCAATCCTAAATAAAAAGAACGACCTGTTCCTCCCCAAATCGTATACCCAGTTCTCCCCAAAATCGTTGTTTTCGAGTTCTTTAAGTGTGTGGAACGAGAAGCTTTTGCGCTTCATCTTTCTCGGCTGCTCCGGCGACTGTGGCGGTGGTGTGTCGGCGGCGGAGGGTGTTTCAGGGAGTTTAAGGTGGTTTTGAGGTCTGCTAACTGCTTGCTGACCTCATCCCACGACCGTGGAGCGTCTTCGTTTTCATCGAGCTTTTCGAGCATGGGAGCGGGCAAGTGGGCGAGCGGTTTTTCCGGCGGTGGCTTCTCGTCTTCCGGTTGCTCCGCCGCTAGCCACGGCTCTTTGACGGCGTTGATGTCGAAGACGGCGAAGCTGCCGGCTGCCGGACGGTAGACATCGACGGTTCCGACTTCGAGTACCTGTTTAGATGAGGCGCAACCCATGATTAATGAATCAGTTCTTTGAACGATTGTGGGGAATTAAGAGGATATAGGTAGTGTAAAGGAAGAGTTTTTTTTGTAGGTGAGATGAATTAAGGGTTTATCTTTGGGTTTTTGTGGCAAGAATGCATGTGATTTGGTTGTGAAGTAGCGATCTAGGATTGGGAATATATGGAAGATGATTGACGAAGGAACTGGGTGAAGCAGCGATTTTGAGGAGAACAGGGTGAACTGGGTATACGAATTGGAGAGGAACTGGTTGTTCTTATTTTTAGGGATTGCTTGTTCTATTTTTTTTAATTGAAAATTAAACAAATGGGTGATTTGTAATATGATATGGAATATAGAATTAAAAAAAATTAAAAAAATACATGTCAGCATGTCACGTCAACATCTAGTTAACGGTGTTAAAAAAGTTAACGGCGGGTCTATTAGAAAAAAACAAAATGAAAGTTGGGACCACTGGAAATGATTTTTAAATGTGGAATTATTGATGGCCAATAGGTAAAAGTTGAGATTATTTAAATCCAATTTTCCTTATTTTTATTATTATTTTGTCTATCTCTTTCATTCGCAACCATAATTAAATAATAATTTTTATACATTTATCACTACATTTTCTCTCCCTTTCAATCCCTAAATTTTAACAAATTATTAGTTTTTGCTAAGATAACTTTGTTCAGATTTCATCTTTCATCCCTCGGGTAAACTCGTGAACATAATGCTCAAAAAGTCAAAAGTAATCAGGTAGTCCAACAAACAACCATAGTCGAGTCAGGTTTGGGTCGGGCAATGAGCTAGCTTGATTGATATGAGACTGAAGTCTGAAACTACCGAAGCCCAGTCACTTGGCATGATTTAGAATCAAACTTTTCACCCCTGAAACCCAATTTCACCCCTGAAACCCCTCCGTCGGCGGCTTCAAACTTGCGCCTGAAAATTATTCATTCAATTCATCTTCCTTAATCCTTACTTACTATGGAGTTTGAGAAGAGAAAGAAAGCCACGTTGGCCACCATGAGTTCGTCGGAGCCAGACAAATCACCAAAAGGAGACATTGACGCCCCTTTAATCCCGCTCCTCAAAACCATCAATTCTCACCCGTCTTACTTCACCACCAGTTCTTGCTCCGGCCGCATCTCTATCCTCTCCACCCCAACCGCCGCCACCACCACCGCCGCCGTCAAGAAGAAAAAAGCCAAGGGTGGCAATTGGGTCTTCATCACCCATGAACCGGCTGACCCCTTCTCCCTCCAAAATCTCATCTTCCCTATCAAAAACCCTACCACCACCAGCAGTCAAGAAGATCTTGTTTTCAGGTTTGAACCTCTGATCATTGCTGTCGAATGCAAAGATGTTCTTTCTGCTCAAAAGTTAGTGTCTTTAGCTATTTCATGCGGGTTTAGAGAATCAGGGATTACAAATGTGAACAGTAAGAGAGTTATTGTTGCAATTAGATGTTCCATTAGACTAGAAGTGCCGTTGGGAGACACTCATAAGATAATGGTGTCAAAGGAGTATATGAATTATCTTGTTGGGATTGCCAATGAGAAAATGGAAGCTAATAGGAAAAGAACGGATCTTTTTCATGATGCATTGTTGAACAATGAGTTTATCGCAAGACCTGAAATCTGTACCGGGAATGGTGATTATGACCATCTAAACATGAATCACGATTTGGATGATAAGGATTCGTCAATGGTCACTGGTGAATTGGAAGATATTCAGCTTACAAGTGAAACTAAAGATGACAAGACTAATGGTAAGATTATTATTATTCATACTGTAATGTCTGTTTATCTAGCAAAAAAGGTTTACGTAATAAGAGAGGGGTTTACTTATCCATTCCTTCCTACATTTGAATTCTGATTATTGGAAAGAAAAAAAAAACAGTATTCTAAATCTTATAGCTCAAAGCCAATACAGACAGCTTTATTTGATTTGAGTGCTGATATCAATGACAAACTATCTAAAGGTATTACTAATACAAAATCACCACCCCTGATGAGATGTGTAGTATAAACTGGATTTTTGCCCTTCTAGGCACATTTTGTAACTAAAGTTACTTATCTCATAATCCTATCTTTTCACCATATTGTTGCAATTGATATTGTCTATAATCTGGGGATTACCATATTGTTGCAATTGATATTGTCTATAATCTTTTCACCATATTGTTGCAATTAATATTGTATAATACAAGGAAACATAACTAATAGACTATCCTTTCATAAAATTAAGGAATGATTAGCTATTGTAACCATGATGGTTTTATGAAATTAAAATTACAAATAAAAAATACTACACTTCCTAAGATTCTAGGAGTGAACAATTTTAGACATGTAAGGGAAAAAATAATGATTACACTTGGCACGTCACGTGTTCTTAATTGTTGATTCTTGTATAGTTTTGTGCTCTTTTTCATTTTTTCATGATTCGTGGTTTCTTTGCTGGCTAAAGCTAATTAGTATGATTTTACAAGCTAGTTACTCTAAGAACAAGATTATAGCCAAACATTAATTTTCTAATGTGACAAAATTGAAACTGAATCTCAAAAAGTGAGTCCTTTATTCTTTAAAATTTTGGAATGGTGGGGATATTAGTCTTATAAGATTGGTGTTGTTCTTCTTGTAAGATGTTGGACTTTGTTTGTTCACAATTCAAACTGTTTTTCACATACATGTTAAAGTAGATTGTGATTTTATTATCAATGAATGCTGGCTTCTTGGATATTTAAGTAACCTGTTTACACAAGTTTCTTTGAAAAAGCCTATTAACTTCCAGTCAGGATAGAAAATATCAACTTCTGTTACTCTTATTATATACAGGAGCAAACTGAATGCTCCCTCGGTGGTTCCGAAGCAAAAAGTTTGCATAATCTTAGCTTGGAATTTAATAATCATGATATGGTTTTTTAAATTGTTGATTGTTACAGAACTCAATGCCACCTCAAGATCTTGTTAAATGTCTCTAAACAAGCTCTCTGTGAATTCCTTAGAAGCTTTAAAGGACAATTTACCTTGTGACTTGCCGATCCATGTTTGATTGTAGGACACTTTTCTGTTAACATGGCATAAAGGTTGAATACTTGAATCTTTAAATAATTTTTTCACTGTTTCTAGGAGTTCCTGAGCTCATCCTTCCTATAAAATCGATGGTGATTACTGGTGAATCAGCTGAGAAGCTTCATCTTTGGGGCCATTCAGCCTGTGTGCTTGAAGCTACAAAAAATCCCAAATCAGTGCTTGTGTTTGGCGGTTTTGGAGGCATAGGAAGGCATGCAAGGAGAAAGGATTCATGGATTCTAGATTCACTGTCTGGTGAACTCAAGTTAGTTGACTTTTCAAACGCTCCATCCCCACGTATGGGCCACACAGCTTCTCTAGCAGGAGAGCTTATGTTTGTTATTGGAGGTAGAGCCGACCCTGGGAATGTGCTAAATGATGTTTGGGTTCTTGATACAACAAATAACGAATGGAAACAGGTACAGTGTACCGGAGTTCAATTTCCTCACAGGTGATTACCCCGTTGTGGATATTCTTCTCTTATCTCTATATTTTCCCTGTTTTCATATTTCTGTTTAAAACCGATTCTGTAAATCTTTATTGATTATTATGCAGTCATCGGCATGCATCAGCAATAATTGGGTCAAACCTCTTCGTTTTTGGTGGGATTCACAATGGTAGCATCTCCTCAGGAATGTATAGGCTTGATACCCAAAGCTTGAAATGGGAAGAAGTAATTGCTCAAGGGCAAAAACCATCACCTCGTCATTCTCACACATTGGTAGCCTACGGTTCTCAATTATTTATGTTTGGAGGATATGATGGGGTGAAAGCACTTGGAGATTTTTACAGTTTTGACATACATTCATGCACCTGGAGGGTAGAAAAGATGTCAGGAAGCACACCTTATGCACGGTTTTCCCACACGATGTTTGTGTATAAAAACTATATTGGTGTCATGGGAGGGTGCCCTGTCAAACAACACTATCAAGAGTTATCGGTGTTCAAAGTGGGGTCCAGTGTATGGAAGCGTATCAAGTTAAATTCTATTGGTGAAGAACTTTTTGTTCGTTCAACAACAAGTGTTGTTGGTGATGATCTTGTTATTGTAGGTGGTGGTGTTTCTTGTTATGCCTTTGGAACCAAGTTTAGTGAACCGATGAAACTAAACTTGCTTTCGTTAGTTTCTATGGCTGAGCCTTTTAATGAAACCAAGAATCAATCAAATACCCTTACTGAAAAGAGATCACATGTGGGCTTTGATTTGAACCTCGAGGGAATATATGGTAAGAAGATGGTATCTTTGCGTTGGGTTCTTCGAGTTGATAAAAAGCATGCAAAACCCGCGAAGGATGTATTAAAGAAATCTGGATGGTTAGATGCAGAGAGAAAAGTGTATACTCAAGAAAATGGAGAACATGTTTGCTTTCCCATCACCAAAGAATTTGTGGCACTTTACCAAAATAAGAAACCGGACTTTAGTGAAGCAGTGGTCGAGGTTAATAGCCTTAATTTGCAACAAATCTTTAAGGATGCTTCAAGTGAAAGTGTTTTGGATTTTATGGTTGCGTTAGGTGGAACCACACATGCTGACCATGTTGCCAAAGTTAGAAGAGCTTCAATTTCTCCTTTGAAAGTAATGAAAGATGCTGTTGCTTCTTTGTTAAATCGCCACAATCTGCCTACAACACTCTTGGAACAACTACCCACAAGGTAGGGTTTTTTTAAAAAAAATTTGTGATATTTTGTTGATAGGAGAGGTGTGAATTTAGGGGTGTTAAAGTTTGATTCTTGTTCTTAGATGGGAACGATTAGGGGACATTGTTGTGCTTCCCATGACTTCTTTCAAGGACTCTGTTTGGGACTCGGTAGGAAATGAGCTTTGGTTGACTGTTGCTGACTCACTTGGTGCCAGTCGCCTTGCTCGACAAGTAAGCTAACATTCTAGAACATGCATTTTATGTTAAATGAAATCCTAGTTGGTTAGTCACTGATAAAATTCTATTTCTTAGGGCAGGGTTTCACCTACTGGAACAAGAGATAGTGGGTTGGAGATTCTAGTTGGGATCAACGGATGGGTTGACCATCGGGAAAATGGAGTTCTTTACTCCTTTGATGCTACCAAATGCATGTTTTCATGGGGTAATCTCTCTGAGAAGCGTAGAATGGGCCAGCTTGACTGCAAAGAGGAAGTTATTGTTGACTTGTTTGCTGGCATTGGATACTTCACGCTACCATTTCTTGTCAAGTACAATTTTTTTCTACTCTTTTGTTAATACATGCTATAAATACTGATGTAACTTTAGAAGTGTAAAATCTTGACTAAAACCATTCACCTTTTGAAAATTGTAATAAACTGTTTACCTTATAAATATTGTTACTAAATCATTCAATCGTGACATCATCTTACAGGTTTCTTCTTAAAAATCCCCCAAAATAATCAATTTGAAAACTATAGTGGTTTTTAGACTTCTACAGTTTGCAAGTGGGACTGCTAATGGGTATAGGTTTGAAAGAAAATGAGAGATAAATAGATATAATTGCTTAAAAACTTGTTGTTTCAAAGTGGGTTTACGAATTGAAGTTATTATTACATACTTTAAAATTAGTCCTCAAGGGGACATCCTCATGGTAAGTGGTGTACTCCCCTCATTGAGTCAAACAGTCGACAGTGTGCAGTGCAGGTTTGGTGGATTCAGATATTACGTGTAGATTAGGCTGTCTTTCTAAACACATATTTTAAACTTAAATAAAGAGGAGACGCCCACCCTTAAGCAATGTTGGTGGATTTTTGCAAAACCCCACACTTTTTTCGATTTAATAGAAAATCCCAAACCAAATGTTTACACAACATCCTTTTTCACTTTAATTCCAGAAACCCAAATACGAACCCCAAAACCTCAAAACAGACACACCCGTAGTAAAGATTTTTAAAGGCCGATGTACAAAATAGAAGCTGGGTGAAAGCAAGTTGCTAACATTAGCCTTTGATGTACTGAAAGTAAAAGAATGGTTACAGTCATTACACAAATACCCGCATATCTATCACAGTTCACAAGAAGTGTGACGTTGTGATGGAAAAATTTCAGCTTATTGATATCAAATTCTAAATCTCCATTGTTTATAATGTTGTTGAACAGGGCTAATGCAAAAATGGTATATGCTTGTGAATGGAATCCCCATGCTATAGAGGCTCTAAGGCGTAATCTTGAAGCAAATGGTGTGGCTGATCGATGTGTTGTTCTTGAAGGAGATAATGGTGTCACAGCACCTAAAGTAAGGCCTTTTGTTTTTCATGTCTTAAAATGTGTGCTTCTAGTTGTATTATACATACTAGTTCTGTGCCCTATTTTTTTTTGAAAGCTTTAGTTTAGAACGGTTTAGGAAGTATTGACTTGTTTAGTAACTAAATTACCCTTCAAGAGGCATGGCAAATAAGCAAATCTATGGCTAGGCTTAAAACCGTGAAATGAAATGTTGCGATTTTTTAGGCAAAAAAATGAAATTTAAATAGTTTACCTGTGTTTGTAACGGATTCGGTATAAGCTGTTGCCAGCGAAGAACCCAGGAGAGATTTGAAAATGAGTGTATTTTTGGAGAATTTCAAAAGTACCCACTACCCTTTAGGTTGGAATTGAGGGTCCAAGTGGTTCTTTTTCTCTAGTAAGTGTCCTCTTTTACTAATTTACTTGGGAGATCAAATGTATTACTTTTTAACCAGTAGAATCGAAGCGAATTGCTTTCAATGTTCAAGACTATTTTTGTTTGGTTTCTTTTACCGTGAATGGGATAAATTTCTGGTCTAATCATTTGGTTTGGCTTTAAAAGTCAAAAGGGAACTTTGTAAGAGAAAATGCATACCACCAATTGACTTAATTTGCTTCTTTTTCTTTCAGGGAGTTGCCGATCGAGTCAATCTTGGACTGCTGCCATCAAGCGAGGGTAGTTGGGCAACTGCTGTAAGGGCATTACGGTAATTCCATTACTTTGACAAGTTATGAAAGAGAGCATTCTGACCTGAAAAATATCATAACTTATAATCCCGTACCACACATTTTTTAACTTGCAAATTGATATATGATAGAATTTTCAATCAAGTTAGACTGTGTGTGAGTTTGAGACTCTTTCTGTGTTCTGTATGTTGTTTTACAGGAGCAAGGGTGGGATGATGCATGTGCATGGAAACGTGAAGGACAGCGAAGAACATTCGTGGACAGAACAAGTCTCAAAATCCATTAAAGAAATTTCGAGGAGAACCGAAGGTATAGAAAGCATGCACCCGTACGGTTATTTTCCTGAAACAATAAGAAAAAATCTGGACTTTGTGATTTTGCAGGTTATAATTGGGATGTATCTGTTGAGCATGTAGAACGAGTAAAATGGTATGCACCTCACATTCGCCATCTCGTAGTAGACCTAAAATGCAAACAAGTAGAATCATAAGATGAAGAAATCACTTGTGCCACCATATGTTTGTTTTTCCAAAGGGTGTTTTTGTGCGGGAGCTGCACCATCAGGAACAGCTGATGCAAATTAACCGTGTGAAATTTTGTAGAAAAAGGTAATGATGGTTTAAACCACTGGATCATGAGGTTGTCTTGAATGGGTTAAAGGTCTAAATCATCTGGTTTGTTGTACCAATTGAGTTGATCTTGTAATAAATTGGGTTTCAAGGACCGTTTCATATGTTGGCCCATCCGGCCATTACTTCAATCTTATTATAGACTTATCTAAAACTTGATTTTTTTTGCAATCATGTTCTGATTATTGAAATTCCTGATTTGTGTTATTTAATAATATGTTCATTTCTTGTAATTTTATAATCTCTTATATTAATTAAAAAGATTATTTGTTGATTTGTGTAAGATTGAAATCGAAGATACAAATCAGTTTGTTTGAGAACAATCTCGATTTTTGTTTCAGTCTTGGACGAAAAGATAAAAAAGATCAAGTCTCCCATGTATTGTACTGTACTAAACATTTAATCTCTGGATTTAACATTATCAACGAGTAAAAATTAATGTAAGTTATACGTCGTGATATGTTACTGTATATATCTAATAATACCCTTCACTCCAGCTAACAGTAAATTCTCGATCCCAAATGTAGATAGTACTAGTACTTAGAAATTCCAGGTATATCTTGTGCGGATAACTTTTTCTTTCCGGAAGGGATGGAACTGTTGCGGTACATTCACATTCTTTTCTTCTTCTTAACATTCTTTTCCATTAATTTCATGCAACCCCACATATAAAGTGGCAAGAGCTATAGCCTATATGGGTAAGCTTGTTAAAAGCTTTATTCGAACCAAGCTTAAACAAGCTCAAACCTAAGCTCGTATTATGCCTCGTTTAATAAACCAGCTTGAGCCCGAGTTTTACATAACTTGCGAACCAAAATGAATATTGTGTTTATATAATTTTTATTTAATCTATTAAATATACTTGAAAGAATAAATGGGCATATAAGACCATAAAGAATTCTTATTACTGAAGGTGAAAAAACTTTGATTACACGGAAGTCTTATTTATATACATAAAACTTGATCTCCAAGTCTGTTAGTCAAACAATAATTCCCTACTAGATAAAACTAACTCACAGAGCCTAGAACTTTGTAAGTATGACACTATTAGTCACCATACTTACACAAATCCAATATATTTAGACTAATAAACTTATAACTATAAATATACACACGTGCCCGGATGCAATCCCTGACCCAAAGGCCGTGTGGTACGTACACGAGAAATGAACGTGGTACCCCTATGAAACTAGACAACAATTATTACAGAAACATTTTGGACAACAAGGGATTGTTGATTGTGGATCACCATTTGGCAAATGACAAGAGAACAAAACATTGTATGTTAAGAAAATGGCAAAAAGCCAAGATTATTTCTTTAAACGTCACCATTCTTAGCGAGAACAATCCACTCACTCACTGGCACTAAAGGTGAGATTAGCAGACAGCAATGCAATGTTGCAAACAAACAACACCATTAAAGCAACAACAAAAGTTATCTTGTGTTTTAATGATAATGGTGTGGAGAGTAAAAAGATGATGGTGTATTAGTTAGCTAGTGGCTTCCATTGTAGGACATGTTTTTCTTTTACTTTATATGTTTTGAGGAAAGTGAATGTTTCTAAATATGGGATGGATGGATGGATGATGGAGTACTATTAGTATGTATGATGCATGAGATTGTTGTTTAAGAGCTCTACAATTAATCAAATGTTTTGTTTGTTTGTTTGTTTGTTTGTTTGTTTGTTTGTGTGTATGATCATGGTGCCACTTGTGATGATAAACAACAGTCAGCCTTCACATCTGGTGGAGCTCAAACTTAAAAGATGAAATGTATTTAAAGTGCTCCACCATATGCCAAAAGATCCCATCATGAAAGGGTACGTATAAACAAAGGGTTTTGCAATATTCAAAAAGTAATTAACAGGGTGGTTGGAGGGACAAAAATGTAATTTCCTAAGGAAGCAAAGATTGGAAAATGGACAGTGAAAGTAGATGGAAGTGCGTTAGGGGGAGAAAGCTGGATATCTTTATTGGTTTGGGTGGCAAAAGCGTGGAGATGGTGGAACTAAGAGTAGCAACCAGATACCGAAACCAACTTTCAGTCACATTAGTGCACACACATGGATGACATGTTACAAAAGCACCCAATTAAGGATATATATCACATCACGCTAAACTAACAGTTATAAGAGTGAACATACGAACAGAACTCGCTATATAAGAGTGAACATACTAGCAGAATTCACTAATACAAAAATAAGAACCAGCAAAAGCCTCATCTACATACCACAAGAGCATAATAAAATGCACATCCAAACCCACTTCTGGTCCAACTAAAAGCATCAAAAGAGCCTGGTTTGGTGTGGAGTTCCACTTCTCATCATGTTGCAGAACTCCTCATAGTTAATTCTTCCATCCTGTTGTTAAACAACAAAACCATTTTCACTAGCTATGTAAAACTCGTTACCTACTTTCTGCATTTTGATGTAACCCTGTTTTCAAAGTGTCATGGTTTGCTTATCTGATTATCTGAGTAATATAAACACCCCCCTTAAATATGTTTTTTCAGAGCTTTTGATTTCTTGAACCATATGCTGAATGAGCAAATTTTGACATGTGCTATGTAGATGGAAAAAAACCATCACAGTAAAACCTCAATAAATGAAGAACACCCCCGTGACCATAAATAAAAATCCGTTTAGTCAGATTATTTATTTATCAATAAATAAATAATAATAACTATTCGGACCAGAAAGAAAAAAAAAACCTTGGGTAGGTTATTCATTTATCGAGGTTATATTGTACTTGCTATATATGCTAAATATCACTCATTTGCGAAACCTAAAAGCCTTTGGTTCGCAGAATGTTTTCTAAAGGAGTTGGAAATGGAATCCAGTGGATTCCAAGAACCAAACAGGACCCTGGTGTTTCGTTTTTTTAATTTTTTTGTGACTTACATTATCAGTATCCACTTCAGAAATGATATCCTTGATGGTAGCTTCATCGCCCATGCCATATTCCTTCATGGCTGTTTCTAGTTCGTCCATGGTAATATATCTGTAACATTGCCATAGCAAGTTAGCTATAACTTATTATCCTCCAGGTGTACTAATTTCATATATCTTGATCTAGAAAGATGACCCTTTAACTATTGAAGTCAAACTTGATGCTTTGTGACCATCAATTTGGTATCAGTTTCAAAATCAATTTAACCAACCATACTTAATTGCTGGTGTGAAAGTTTGATACAATTTATCAAATTTGGCTCCCAAGTTTCAGAGTTCCCATCAAATCTGAACTTGGAAGATAACATATTTGACCTCATAAGTAGAACTGCAACTTTGATTAGGCTTGTAATCTTAAGATAAATTCAACTTCGACTTTTTAATCTAAGGTATGCATATTCCTTAATAGTGACACCAAATCTTTCTCATCAATCTTTGTAATGACAAAAACACTAATTAAATAATGTGAGACAACAAAGAGAACTTGTTGCAATTTTCATAGCTCAAAGAGGTTATTGCTAAATATGTAATCTTTGGTATAGAAGTTATTCTTCCATGCTTAGTTCCAAGCCAAATTTTCAAGGAAATGTGGTAAGTTCACTAATATTGATCCAGTAAAAGGAAAAAGTAGGAATGAAAACAAACTAAAATAGAACTGACCCGCTATTATCAGTATCAAAGTGGCAGAAGGCTTTGTATAGATTTTCATCTCTTTCAAGCCTGTGCCTGTGCATGGTAGCGGTTATGAACTCAATATAGTCGATTGTCCCATTGCCGTCCACATCAGCCTGAGATGTAGAATAACTGTAAATTATGCTGATTTAAGGAAAAAGATACAACTCATAGAAAACCTTATGTTATTAATATGAACATATAAAACAAGAACTCACGGCTTCCATAAGTTGCTTAGCTTCAGCTTCTGAAAGCTTGGAACCGAGCCTAGAAAGTCCTATCTTTAATTCCTCATAAGTGATTGAACCGCTTTTATCAGTGTCCATATTGACAAACATTGCTTTGAGTCCTTTAATTTCTTCTGCAGACATACTTTCTGCAATTACCTGGGGGAGTTTTCAAATACATACCTTTAAGCCATCTAATAGTTTCATTTTGTTGGTCACATTTGAACGATGCAAGGAGAACAAAAAGTAAAGGTAGGTCCCATACAATGGAGCAAGTAAAATGGTATAATAGAATGGTGTTGAAATCAAGAACTATTGATGAATAGAAGACATAAAGTTGCCATGTAAATTAGGTTATAATAATTAACCATACTCTGGGAATACACTAATATAACTTTCAAACTATGTTATGTGTGGATTGGCGTTCTAAAAGTGATTGTCGTGAACTAAAGGATCGTGATTAGGCCTGTAAAACTAGGGATATGCAGGTAATATTAATTTGATCTCAATTATCAGTTTCCTTATGTTAGAGAATATCTTTGTTCAATAACTACATCAGTTTACTTGCCCATCAAGTAGTCCAGTTGTTGGACTTTAATATCTAGTGGTTGGGCACTTAATATCTAGTTGTAACAGTTAGTTTGCTTCCTATATAAATAGCAATGTATATGTAAAGAGAAAAAAGTAAGGAATACAAAAATGTAGTTCTTTCAATCTGGTTTCCATCTGGGTACCTATGTTTACATGGGTTCCATCTCTGTTTACACCTTAAAACAGCTAAACAACTTCTCTAAACCTAAATAATCACCTAAATAATCAGAAAATCATAATCAGGATTTGGGATATAAATTATTTTGTTCTTTTATGACAAGATTATGTTACATAACATAAAGACAGTCAGAAAAGGCAATGTCATACCAAGAAAATCAAAGCAAAATTAACAAAACGCAGAATAGTAATTTGTCAACTGCGAGGTTTATTGCATTCACTTTCTCAAATGAGGAATAAAAAACAAGTTTGGAGCTTACTTTCAAAGCAAGTTTCTTGAACTTATTCATTGCTCTAAATTGTTTCATTCTAGACAGTACAGCACTATCTATTGGCTTGTCTAATGCTTCTCCACCTTCTCTGAGCCATGGATGCTCTAAATGAACAAAATTTAATGTAAGAAAAATGAGTAATCAGAAGTGTAGATGCATAACTGCAAAATAAATAAATAAATAAAATAACCACCCCCAAAATAAATTAACACTTTCCTTATGGGGTGTTCAAATTCGCATCCAAACTTACTTCTTTGGTCTATTTGTAATCATTATTAACTTTAAGAGCAATAAACTCTATTATATTATGCTATTATGTTGTTATTAAGCTGGTCCAGATATAATATGCTCTATAGGCCTTACATGTGTAGATTATATTTATAAAGTCGATGCACATGAATTAATAATATAACATGATTGAAATGCACCTTAAAATAAACCAGATAATTAGTACCAAGAATTTGGGTGGAAGTGATTCTCTTTCTTGGATCATGTGTTAACATTTTACGAACAAGATCTTTAGCACTCGGTGATATCGAGGGCCATGGCTGACTTTCAAAGTCAACTTCCTCTTCTAGTATAGCATCAAATATTCCCTTTTCGGTCTCTACACATATATAAGAAAAGGATCACTATTTCATTGAATAGGAAACTGAATATCACAACGGGATGCATTGAAGAAAACCATTATCTTCTTTTACCTGCCCAAAATGGGGGTACGCCGCTTAATAATATATACAACATTACCCCTGCACTCCAAATATCTATTTCCTTCCCGTAACTACGCCTTAGTACTTCTGGAGCAACATAATATGCACTGCCAACTATGTCACGGTGTACCTTCCCTGAAAAAAGGTATCATCAATAAGAAAAGCATAATAATTCAGATCCTGAAACAGACCAATAATTAAAATTAGACATGAATAAGATTTGATTTTAACTGAGTACATCATTGACAGTGTACTCGTTGACACCAAAACCCAACATAGTAAATGGACTCAAATAAACACTTAACTCGAAACAAGATATAATAATAATGGCTGCCCACTTCAAAGGGTTTATATAAGGGACGCACAATTCATAATAATGAAATATGTCGGTACAACTGATCGAGGTATACCAAATACATGAAAGATGAAAACGTAAGTAATATATGCACTCCATGTAACACCCCGGGCACAAAAGGCTTCATTACTAAAAAGACTTAAAAACAGGCCTCTGACTCTAATTAACAATCAATGTGGGACAAGTGATGACACACCAGTGACCAGCCTCCCTACCTGGACATGAATCTCATGTGCTACCTGCCAAACTTGGTGACAGGGCCTTTGTATATCAAGAACATTCCTAAATTAGACATTCTTCAATTAGATTATTCGAAAAATATCAGAGTAGCAGCTTAAAAGGTTATACCTTCCTCGATAAAGACGGACAACCCAAAATCTATTGCTTTCAAGGTTGCATTTTCATCCTTGGTAGAGAGCAAGAAATTTTCAGGCTTAAGATCCCTATGCATCACACCCATAAAATGACAAACATGAACAACATTCACAATCTGCCTACAAATGGAAGCTGCAGCTTTCTCAGTGTAATATCCCTGAGTTATGATCCTATCGAAAAGCTCACCACCTTCACAAAGCTCCATGACAAGATGAACAGATTGTCTATCTTCATAAGTCCCTTTAAACTCAACAATATTGGGTTGACCACTCAAATGTTGCATAAGCTGAATTTCTTTCTTGATATCCTCTTTATCATTCTTGGTTGAAAGCTTCTTTTTCAAGATTGATTTACAAGCATAAGTATGGCCAGATGAATTCTCAGTACAGAGATAAGTGACACCAAATTGACCTCTACCCAATTCTTTTCCAAGTGTGTAGTGTCTTCTTATGTCTTCAAATGGCTTCCCCAAAATGGTATTAGGGTCCTGATCATGCCTAGGGTTTGGAGGTGGTGGCTGCTGCTGATGGTGGTAGATTTCCTGTTGAGGTTGGGTGTAGTTGGATGCGTGTCTTTCAGAAACTTGCTGGTAATTTTGATGTGTTGAAGAAGATCTATGGCCATTAGAAGTTGAGTTATGGCGGTTTTTCTTGCTGAAACAGATGCCCATTGTCTGTCGCACATGAACAAAAAGAGGATTAATTGTCCAAAGAAAGAAAAGAGCTAAAGATTGATAAACCCAGGATGATGATTATGTATGCACACACGACATTGATCCTTTTCTTTCTTTCTTTCTTTCTTTCTTTCTTTCTTTCTTTCTTTTCTTTCTTTCTTTCTTTCTTTCTTTCTTTCTTGAGGAAATCAGATTATCAGAAGATAGTGGTTTGGTTTGTATGTAGTAATAAGGGAGGGGCTGAGAAGGGAATTATTGAATTGAAAAGTAGAAGAAGAAAGAAGAATAATTGGATGGATGAAAGTAAGATAGCGAAGGAAGGGAGGAAGGAACATGTGGTGTTATTGACCCGCGTGTTAAAAGGGCTTGCCGTCTCTATCATGAGAATCTGACGGAGGGTATTTATTTGGTACAAGAAAGATTTTTTAAAAGCATCTTGTATTTTGATTAGATTTTATTATTGTACGTGTGTCGACATGGATAACCTAAAACATAAAATACTTGATTGAATTATTAGAGCTAATAAAAATTTGATACGTAAACTGCGAAATTAATCAAACCAAAGAAACCTAAGAGAAAAAAGACAAAAAGTACTATCAAATAAAAAAATTAGAATCTAAACGTTCAAAGCACCGAGCATAAAACATAAAAGTTATGTTATACGACTCTATCAATACACCACTTATGCATTGCGTTTACATGCGTTTAACTACGAAGGAAACATTTTTTAGAAATAATACTAATCTGAAGTTGTCACGTGGCATCCATTCGAAGGAGCCACGTCGACTGATGATAAGCAAACACTATTCACCTTTTAGTAATTGTATATATGTATAATACACGCCTCGTTTACAGTGTGTGTATATAATGTGTATATGTATATATGTGTGTGGCCCTTGGGGGCAAAAGTGAAATTGCACTAATTTTAACGTTATTTTACTAATTTTGTGTGAAAATAACGTTAAAAGTGATAGATGATATCTATTTGGTACAAGATTTTGTAAAATGATCTTGTATTTTAACTAGATTTTATTGCATGCACGTTGTGACGTGAATAATCGAGAATACAAAAGAGTTGAATTGTTAGAGCGCAAAGTAAAAAAACATAAATACTAATTTTATAAAAATAACGTTAAAAGTGATGGACGGTATTTATTTGATACAAGATTTTGTAAAAGGTTCTTGTATATTAACTAGATTTTATTGCATGCACGTTGTGACGTGAATAATCGAGAATACAAAATAGTTGAATTGTTAGAGCACAACATAAAAAAATGTAAATACATAAGTGTTAAACAAAAATAGTAAAGCTAATAAAAAATCGATACGTAAATGTAATTGTGTGAAATTAAAACCAATGAAACCTAAAAGAAAAGGAAAAAAAGAAAAAAAGTATTACGAAAGAAATAAATTAGAAGCCGAACACTCTAAGCACCGAGTCTAAAACATGAAGGTTTCCAGGTTTCCCTCGTACATCATCGTGTCGCTTGCACTACTTTTTCTTTGCTTTTGAACCAGATTTCTTAGCACCTCACCCCACATTCTAAGTTTGGAATACGAAATTGCCTTGTGCAATTTTTGACCAAAACAGTTATGTTACACGACTCTACCAATAACACCACTTATGTGTTGTGTTTACACACGTTTACACTTCAAAAAATTAATATTAATCTGAAGTTGTCACGTGACATCTGTCACACCCCGTCCTGAACGGGGCGTAGCGTGACCGATTGATACCAAACTTACAGCGGAAGCTAAATATCTTACATTACATGATCATAACGGTCCTTACAAAGTAAAGTGACAAACGCTCGTACTAAGTTACTTACTAAGGAAATAACTAGAGATAATATAATATGACTAAGAGCCCTCAAAATTTCTCCAGTTCTTTATTCTTCTAATCTCCATATTCATATGACTCTAGAAACTTATCCCTTAGCGATCACCTGCAATACATGCTTAAAAACGACGTCAGCTTATGCTGGTGAGTTCATGAACATATATTTTTAATAAAACTTCATTAAACACATCTTGAAATGTATTTTTACATGCATATAAATCAACACAACTCTATCAAGCTATTAGTGCGAGATTTAGACAATATATACTTATCCAGCTTCTATATACACAAAGTATAATATCTGAAGTTCAGTGCCATTACGCACATATAACCGGTCCCGTTTATACGTATATATTTCCTGAGTCATTTAGTTGATTTTTATTCTACATGTTTATACCACTTTCAAGAATAATAGTGTTTTTCAAACAATTACGATTTAGCAACAAACATGTATCACAGTTTTGAAATGTTAACATGACTCACCTTAGCTTGACGTTTTCAATCCTCTTTGTAGCGTATCAACTTCCAAACGCTATTCGCTTATAAGGCCAAACCTATAACACATATATAAAATTATTTATCCTTAGTTTCTATTACTTATAGTTGGTATTTCTAAAGGTTCCTTCTTGTTCATCTTCCAAAGAAACCTCCCATTATGAAGAATGGGTTTCCTAAATCAACAATATAATTTTCATTGTGATAGCATGGTACATGGCCACGTAAGACCTTTCCTTCACTTTTGACTTTTGCTTCATTAGTAAAATTGTTGGTCTATTAGTTCTTCATTGCTACCTACTTATTTTGACATCGTAATTTCCACATTCAAATCCTTAAAAACTCCTCTTTCTCATGATCCTTACTATCATTTCTTGAATATTTTAAAGATAACTTACTAATCAATTGAGAAAGACAAAATGGGAATGCTTAAGCTATATGCCTAGCTTCTGTAATGTGCATCCACAACTTTTTATTTATTTATTTATTTATTATTATTATTCAAAATCATAGTCATGGGTTACTGAATCACATTGGATTTAGGATTTAACTCGAAGATGATTATAACCCCTGTTTCACTTACGTCCCCTTCTTACATAACCTACCCACATTATTATGATAGCAATTATATCATTGATTCCTCCTAATCTTCTTAAAAACTCCTTCATAATCTTGGATATGAATTAAAATACTTACCAATCTGCAGTACATAAAGTCACGATTTGTTCTTGTATGAAATCATTGAACACTTCCCAACCTTCTGCTCTTCAATATTTTTAACCTAGAAATCAACCATATTTGAATTTTCACTACTAGGTCTCATAATACCTAAAATTCCCTATAAATATGATGGTTACTGGGTTTGAATTATACTTACCAAAATATAAAATTGCTCCTGTTGCTACACTCCTCTGTTGATATCGATGGTCAGACCAACACCATTGAACTTTGTAGTTTAAAGCCCTAATTATCTTCAATTAACCCACATCCGTTTGGTACTGATGTTTGAAGAAGCGATTTTTGAAGATAGAATATAACCAGAGAGTGCAATTGAGATGCTCATATGGTGGAACCGAGTAGGATAGGAGAAATCGTAGCTTTGAGAAGTGGCAGAGATAGAGTTAAGAGGTGGCAATTTGGGTGAAACGTGGAAGAGAACTAAATTGGGGCTGGATTTAATTAAGTTTCAAGTTGGCAAGAGAGGTCCCTCAAGATTCACCATATTTTTATTTAGCCCTTTTATTTATTTTGGGGTGTCACAACATCCATCTGATGGAGCCATGTAGCCCAATGATAAGCAAACAATATTTAACTTTTGATAAATGTATATATGTACAATACTCTCATCACATGAACACGTATTGTTAAACGGCTTCTAGCCTAAGAGTATTTTAGTGTTGTTTAAGGTGTTCCCCTCTTAGAGGTTAAGGGTTCAAGTCTCATTTGGTCGTTTAAAAAAAAATGAATGTGTAGAGATCAAAACAGTTAGAAAATTATCGACTTTAATTTTTATATTCTAAGCAATGATTTAGTGGTCGATAAAAAAATTTATAATCAGTATGGATATTAACATTTATAAGTTTCATTTTTGTTATAAGTGAATCCGGTATGGGTGGTGCCATCCACCATCATGCCAACTATCATGGCGCGATCACTGTACCGATGCTATGTGAAAGGGCTATGCGAAATTTGTGCGCCAGAAACTTCACGCCAAACTTCCTACGTGATCCATCTGTATGAACACCGTTCACAAGCAAAATAAAACTTTATTAAATTGATTAAACAATTACAATACAAAAAATATGATGAAAATCAGAACGTCAACGCGGACGGGTCAAAAGCTACCGCGTCCGGGTCAATGTTTTGATGGAA
This sequence comes from Deinandra increscens subsp. villosa, assembly GCA_039602395.1. Taxonomy (NCBI): domain Eukaryota; kingdom Viridiplantae; phylum Streptophyta; class Magnoliopsida; order Asterales; family Asteraceae; genus Deinandra; species Deinandra increscens. The sequence goes on from JBCNJP010000025.1 coordinate 105,182,560, forward strand.
TAAAATAAAAGAGATGAACGAAAGAAGAACAAAGGAAGCAAATTACGACTACAAAAATATGACACTCGAACTAAACGGAAAAGGAAACCAGATTGAGGCTGAGGATTTTTGTTTAACAAAGGTCCCTTAAAACAGATTCCGGGCTATCCAAATAAACCCGTCTGTCTCCTAGGGTACAACAGCTGAAGCAGTGTGTACTGTCGGGATCAACCTAGCATCCGAAATAATACCTGAAACAAGAACATGAAGACCAGAGAATGTTGAAATTTCTTATTTGTAAGTGTGTGATCTCTCAAATATGTAGAGTATCTATTTCCAATATGTTTAGAACAAGGCACATATACCTTGTATATATACAACAAAGAAAGATATATGAAGAGTATCACATAATTCACATAAGTCAGTGAAATAATTGGCCAAGGGAGATGGTGTTAGATATTTTATAATATTATAGTATTTGTTACTATATATTATTTATATGAATAGGAATCTTCTAGAGTGTGCTTTATTTTTAAGAACTTATATATTAAGAGTGCTTATATAGACACCCAAGGTTTTACTAAATTCACCCTTTCCCTACGGTCGTTTCGCTCCAAACGGTCGTTTCAAGGTCGTTTCATATAAAACGGCCGCCACGTGTCGCGAAGACGAAACCTTAAAATTCAGGGGGCCCCCTTTTTATCGGCCGTTTCATCCGAAACGATCGCCGAACGATCGTTTCATCCGAAACGACCGTAGGCATATGGTGGATTTAGTAAAAGGAGGCGGTGGATATAGCCACCCCCTATATTAATGCAACTTGAGAAAAGATTGCAAGATCAATTTGCTATTGTGACAAAGGTCATCGAATTGTTAACTAATATTTAAAGAATATTATTTTTGTTTGGAACCTATCATCTTTCTTCGACCAGTCACGTTCTTTTATTTTTTGGGTTTTTCATAAGCTCCTGCTTCTCCAAGCGCTCACTTCCTTCATGTTAATCTCTATCTTTATTTAAGGAGGTTCAATTGCTAAAACCCAAACCGAAATTTGCTAAAGTAATTATGTCGACGCTTTGGATTTCAAGAGTAAAAGACACTTTATAACATGGTATATAGGATACAGATTAGGCCCAAACTGAGAAGTGTTGCACCTCCTTGAAATGAGTGCATGTACATCACACCTCCTACGGTGGTTGCCAAAGCTCCGAGTGAACCCGCAATAGGCCATGGACTTGGATCTACCAAATGATAAGAGTGCCTCTGAGATTCAATCATAAACAACTTTGCCTCGGTTGCACGTAACCCCCCCCCCCCTTCACCCCCCGCCCCCCTAAAGTGGTAAAGAAGGCTCTTTGGGGTGGCATTAAAGCATCCCGAAATGCTCTTTCGACGAAACTCTGAGCTGTGAATGGGCTGATGGAAGACCAGAAGCTCTTAGCTCAGACTTTGTTGTTTAGGCTTTCCTTGCTTCTTCATTTTTCTTGCCCCGCATCTTCCCTTTTTCAGGTTTCATGAGTTTGCTTGCCCGATTCTTTCTAGTGGTAGCTGTTAGGAACCCAGCTTCGATGTTCGTTTCGTGCTAGCTATTCGTAATGAGAGTTTCATGGGGACGCCACCACCACCTTCGGTAGCGCCCCTATAACACGAGGTAACACCATACCCGCCGGTGCCATGATCAATCTCTCCCTCCCTCTGGCGGTACCACAATCAGGCCCGCCCCTCTTCAAAGTCGTCAGCGCCATGGGCGCCATCCCATTACGTCTCCTCTTCTCGGGACGCCGTTGAAACGTTAATGAGGATGGTGGGACGCTTTCACTATGAGCAGCGTTAGTAAAAGGCTTGTTAAAAACTGAGGACAACACAAAATTACAAGCCTAGGTGTGTACCTGACCGTTTTGCATATAAATAAATACATACATACATACATGCTTCTTTTCTTCTTTTTTATGAACGGCCAACAAATACCCCAGAAAACCCAAAGACTATTTACACCAGTTAAGTTCACACCAGAGATTATTATTCACCGAACCAAACCAAACCAAACCAAACCAAACCAAACCAAACAAAGAAGGCCCTACGAGGGAGGGAGGGAGGGAGGGAGGGAATAGAGCAAAAAAGGACAAAACCCCCCGCCAGCCGTACACAAGAAACAAGCCCCAGAGCAGAGTACCCCCACCCCATTACAACAGTAACGCTCGCTCTTCCCCAATCATCTCTACTTCCTTCGTAAGTTACTGTCTGATTCAGAAAAGCATCGGCACAACTGATTCCAGTCTAAGTTAACCGGTACGGATTTTAACTTATGAATTCTCTCCTGTCATACAAGAAGAACTTGAGTTGCTTACTTGTTTGGCTAGAATACATTATTAGGGTTTAGTATGAATGGGTTGCTGCCTGATGGCTGTAATTAGATATCAGTGGAATTCGGTCTAGGGTTTGGACTGGACAATTGTTCACAGAAAATAAAAGGCTGTAAATTTATTGGTGGGCAGTAGCAGCAGATTTTATTTGATAACCTAAATAATATAGCCACTAAAAACAATCATAGATTCATTGGGCGGGCAGGCAGGGCAGGAACCAAAACTTTCGTATGCTGCTGATGTTAATTGAACCCACTTGTTTCAGTTGTATACTTGTATATATATATATATATATATATATATATATATATATATATATAATGAACAATAGATTCATCAAAGGTTAAGGTGTAATAAATTGAATCTTTGGTGTAACTAACGCTCTCAGTTTTTCCTGTCTCCACAGACACCATCTTCAAATAGTCTTGGGAGGTTCCACAAGGTTTAGCCACTAAACCCCTTTAATTCGTTCTTGCCTGCTTAACTTTTCAAAAATTTACTCTCTTTATTCAATTCTTAAACCTAATGCTTTTACAGTTTCACTATGCGCCTATTAATCCCAATCTGATTTGGGTTTTCTTGGCTCTATGTTTCTGAAGCTGTTCTCGACCAAAAGAACCAATCTTTTTGCAAGGAGTCTTCACTTGGGTAAGCATTTCAAATACCCAAATCCTGAGGATATCATTTTTGATTCAGTTTGTGTCAATTTAAGGCAAAGAAAATGGAATTTATTGGACAAACTCTTGTCTTCAAATCTCACAAACTCATTAGTCAGCCGTGTAATTTTAGAGTTCTGGAAGTCACCAGAGTTAGCTTTGGGGTTTTACAAGAGGGTTGGAGAGCAAAAGAGCTTTTCTCCATCACTAGATTGTGTATGTATATTGATACATGTAATGATTAGCTGCAAAAGATATGATGATGCATTAGATTTGATGAATCATTTAATGCAAACACTGGATTATTCTCACTTAGAGGTTTTGGAAGGGCTATGGGATAGTTATGATGCTGAAATTTCATGCCCTGATGTGTTTGATGCATTGGTTAGGGCTTCTACTCTTTTTGGTGACACTAATTGTGCTTATGAAGTGATTATAAAGCTGAGGATGGAGAAGGATTTTGATGTTTCAATTCATGCTTGGAACAATTTTTTGAGTCATCTTTTAAGGTCAGATGAGATGAATCATTTTTGGAGAAAGTATGAAGAAATGATTGCATATGGCTATATAGAGAATGTTTATACACTGAACTTGGTTATACACGCCTTGTGTAAAGAGATGCTTTTATATGAAGCGATTAGCGTGTTTTACAGAATGTTAAAAGGCGGAATATATCCAAATGTGGTTACTTTCAATATGATTATTGATGGTGCTTGTAAAATGGGTGATGTTGGTTTAGGTTTAAAGTTGTTTAGGAAGATGGGAATATTGTCAATGGGATTGGTTATGCCCAATTTGATTACTTTTAATTGTCTCATTAACGGCCTTTGCAAGTTAGGGGATATGAAAGCCACAAAAAGCCTTAGAGATGAAATGAAGAAAATAGGCATTGAGCCAAATTTGAGGACGTATGGGACTTTGGTTGACGGGTATTTGAGAAAAGGTTGTACAGATGAAGCGTTTAGGCTGTGTTCTCATATGGTTGATAATGGTATCGTTCCTAATAGTGTCATTTATAATTCGATAATTCATTGGCTTTACTTTGGAGGAGATATTGCCACAGCTTCTGTACTATTGTCACATATGATAAAAACCAACGTTTGCTTCGATAAATTTACAAATTCGATATTGGTTAAGGGGCTATCTAGAAATGGGTTTTTGGATGAAGCTGTTAGTTACCATCAATGGCTCGTAAAGAAGAATCTTGTGGATAAAGATCGTTTCTTGGAGAACACCCTTGTTTATTATCTCTTTAGAAGTGGTAATGACTCTGTATTAAAGGTGAAACAAGTTCTTGATGATATGTTTGATCGCGGTGTTACTCCAGATACAGTCACATATGGCACTATGATTGACGCGTTTAGTAAACAAGGGAGTATATCAAATGCAGTTCGTGTTTATGATGATATGATAAAGGTGGGAAAGAGACCGAATTTAATGATCTATAATTCCATTGTAGATGGTTTGTCTAAGAACGTTTCTATAGATGTAGCCAAGATTATGGTAGATGAGTTAAAGAAATTAAGTTTACTTGATGTTGTGACTTTGAATAGCTTATTAAATGGTTATTGTGCGAATTGGAAGGTTAATGAAGCGCTGACTTTGTTTCTTCAAATGCAAGAAAATGGGAAATTAGTGAATAAAGTCACATACAATATACTCATGAACTTTCTCTGCAAATTTGGATCAATTCAAGAAGCAAAGGAACTTATGGAGATGATGGTGACTCAAGGGTTGACTCCTGATTCTATTACATATACGATTCTTCTTACGAATGCTTGTAAGAAGATTAGCCCTGAGGAACTGATTGAATTGCATGACAATTTGGTGGTCAAAGGGGTAATTCCAGATAGTCAAACATATGATACAATTGTTGGCCCGCTGATTGGGAAGGGAAGTTTGACCTTTGATCAGTGTATGTAATCGGATCGAATGCATATACCACAGCTAAAATGTACACATGGTATTATTCTTTTACTTTTATTTTATTGAAGTTAATTTCTGTATGGTTTTTGATACATTTCCCCTATATTATGAACTTTTTTATTACAAAAAAGACAAGCATAAATCCTGGTACTAGGCATGTACAAACTGGTTTTTTCCCAAACCGATTCAGGTTGGGTCAAAAGTCAAAACTGGTTTTCTTAAAACCAGTTATTAAGGGAAAATAGTTGGGTGATGCCGGTTCAGTTTTGAAATGGATTTTATATGGGTTTGGGTTGGTTGAAACCGGTTTGGGGGTATATGGTTAGAAACTGAACTCTAGCCTATGTGTTGAGTCGGGTTGAAGTGAAACCGGTTTGAAAACCCGGGTTGGGTCAGGTTTGGAAACTGTTCAGTTTCCAAACTAGGTTTTTGTACATCTCTGCATCTTACATTACATACTTGTGCATAGATATGTGATATAAAGAAAATGTGCCAGTAGCTTTCGCATTTGTAAACTGCTTCAGAAACTTGTATATAATGCAGCTTAAGTTGTACCATGCATCACATTTCTTCAAAACTAAAAACTACTTATTGTAAGAAAAAGCATAGATAACTAAGTACTAGACTGTGGACATTGTGTGGAGCTGGTTAAGGTAATTCTTTAAATAAAGGGTGGATCTTTTCAAATTTCATTTTGACATGCCTGCTATAGAAGTCTGTACATCTTGCAGTTTAAGTTGTACATTAATACCAAAACAATGCGGCAAAGAATAAATAACAAAATATAATGGGGTTTCATTTATCGGCTGCATCCACTCCAACACAAACAGAAAAGCCTCATTTACACTCTTAATTTATTCACACATAATGCTCATTTTATTTAACAGAAAAAGTTTAACCCGTTAGTCACATGGACTCAATTGGCAATTAAATGCAAACCTCATGTTAGATTTGCAACGAAAAACAAATCTCAGGCAAGATTGTTAATAATTTAAAAGATGAACTCAAACAGTTAAAAATAATCTCAGAGACGCAAATCGTATCTAACTCTAAAAATAAAAGCCCATGATTTTCTAGCAAGAACCCCTAAAATATTGCTAAAACTTCGGCTTTCTGATCCTGTTAAGTGTGATCTCTATTGTTCTTCCAACATTCTACGTTGCAGTTGATATGTTAAGTAGTTCGGTCTAAATTGATCTTCGTTCACTGCCACACTAGCAAGATGATTATATTTTTTATTATAACTACAAGGTCTTATATTTATAGACTAGAGATTGAGGGTTAAATTAATCTAATTTATTTAGATAGCAAGATCACAACAAATCAATCTTGCAATCTGTTTAAAATAAACTTTTGTATAGTATGATGATGTGAATATGTGATTTCGGGTGCCTATAGCCTCCACAAAAACCCAAGAGTTATTTGTTATAATTCGATAATTATTATTAAAACAGTGAATATTGAGTATTTTAAATCTTTTATTGATAATACTGTGAAAATTGATTACTTGGCAATAAATATTCTATTTTCAAAATTATTCGGTTTTAGTTAAATTTTATAATCAAAATGTTTAGAGAAGAGATACACAAGCTATGTATTTCTTTTTTGAGAAAGAAAGCTAACAAGTACGATTATTTGAAAGAAATATAAAATTAAATGTTTAATAAAAAAATCAAACATTATGATAAAAAAATATTGAAGTTAAAGTGAGTCGGATTATATTATAATAAAGATTTATATGAATGATTATAGTGATAATCATATGACAGAGTTTCTTGTAGAGTTGGGAAATACCAAAACTTGCTTCTTCTCCTTCCTTCCTACCTTGATGGAATAAACAAAAACCTACCTGGGCCCTCCAATTTCTGGTATTAAAATAAAATAAATAAACCTCATACAGAGAGGAGAGGAGTTGGATTATCTATATCCTTCTTCAATCATTCATTCTGTCCATCCCTATCTTGATTTTGACACCTGAAAATTTTGATTTGAATTTCTTTAGTTTGCCTTCTTCACCCTTTCACGTCTGCTGCTTCATGTACGTATGTATATATATTTTCCATCTTCTTTATTTAATTCTTCAATCAGTTTTTGGGGAAATATGTTGTTTCTCAAATGTCTGAAATTTGCAGAAAAAAATGGGAGTGCACCCATGGTTAAATGCTCCTCCTTCAAGCTTCAACACCCATTGGGTGGGTATCCCCTTCACTCCACTCCACTCTCCTTTTCTTTCATCTTTTCAATTTTAGTTTTCCATTAAATTTTGTATCATGATTAATTAATGTGAAACACAAACAAATTTTGTTCATCTCTCACGTCTTGTCTTTGTTTAAAATTTAAACAGAAAAGAGGCGGGCCGAATCCTCCCGTATCAGGGACAAGTATCCAGATCGAATACCTGTAAGCATTCAAGACGTTTCTTTTAGTATCAATTAGGGGTGTTCATGGTTTGGTTTCAAACCGCGAAACCGTCCAAACCGGTCATCGGTTCGGTTTCGCGGTTGGTTTTTTGTCTTAACGAACGGTCGGTCGGTTTCAAAAAATTTAAACCGTAGTGAACGGTTTGGTTTACGGTTTATATGAAAAACCGGTCGTAAAAAACCGGACCGGACCATGTACATATAATATATATTATATAATGTATACATATATATATATATATATAATTATATATATACAGATTAATTACATCGACATCTTTTTTGTAATGAGATTTTGAGTTTTAGAGTTTAAAAACTAAAAATCTGGAAATTTAGACATGTTTTCATCCTAGAAATCTAGAACTTTAGTACACTATTGTTTATATTATGAACTTTAGTATTTGAATCACGTTTTTGAGGTTACATGTCCTATTTGGAGGTGGATTTTGTATTACAAATTAAAGATGACAAGTATAGTAGAGTAGTTTATACTCTCGCTGTCTCATTTGATAAAGTTGATTTCGAATTTTCTTTTAATTTAAATTTTATTATTGTAAACTTATATTGAAAGTCTAAAGATCCTAAACCGCGAAACCAAACCGAAACCAAACCGGAAATAGCGGTTCGGTTTGGTTTGGTTTTAATTTTTAACGGTTCGGTTTAGGTTTTCGATTATTAAAAACCGTAGCTAACGGTTTGGTTTACGGTTAGACCCAAAAACCGTATAAACCGGACCGTGAACACCCCTAACTATCAATCAATCAAAGCATATGCTATAACCCAGCCCTTATCTCTTTTTAACACAAGTCAAAAAGGTTGGTTTTCAGGTGATCGTTGAGAGAGGCGAACGAACTGATCTCCCTGACATAGACAAAAACAAGTATATGACCGACCACCCACCATCTCAACTATTTATTTTTCCTCTCTTCTTCTTCTTCTTCTTGTCTTATTATATATGAATGAATAACAAAACCAGTTAGTTACTGATTTTCTTTCAGATAAATTGCAAACTTTTTGTTTACTTTTGATACTCCAGTCCTCCACTGTCATGTGATATATGGCGGCTGGCCGTATGATGTTTTATTGACACTAAACATGTATGCTATTATTTATTATTGCATTGCAGATATCTAATACCAGCTGATTTGACCATTGGTCAATTTGTTTACGTGGTGGTTCGTAAAAGGATCGCACCTAGCCCCGAAAAGGCTATATTTGTTTTTGTCAACAACATGCTACCACCATCTGGTCAGACCCATGTCCTCCCTCTCCTCTACAACCTCACCCCCATTCATTATATTCATTCATTCATGTTTACCCAACCTTACTTACTTATATCCCTTAATATATAATATATATATATACACACACGACGAACATAATTCACCTTCACCATAAACTTATATTTCCTGCTCTGCTAACATTAACAGCTGCTTTGATGTCTGCACTTTATGAAGAAAACAAAGATGAAGACGGGTTCCTCTACATGAGCTACAGCAGTGAAAACACGCTTGGATATCTAGAGATGAAGTAGCACTAAATGGAATCTGTAAATGTTCAATTTATTGTCTGAAGATGATGGAATCATATGCAAATACTATGACAGATCCGATCCCCTTGTGGACGTTTCTATCGTTGAGACAGACTTCATTGTCATCTAGTCCATTAGTAACATATGACTATTATTGTATTTTTAGGATGAAAGGGCAACAATTTCCATAAAAGTTATATCCATAACACACATTCAACTAGGTTTATGTTGCATATAGATGTTATGTGCCAAATAAATGGCACATAACTTTATTATTCATAACATTGGCATCCTCAAGTACACGATACTATATCAACTTCATCCTGAACAAGTTACTCTTAACTGTGAAGTTCTTTCAGAAAGTCTTCATGGTCAACCAAAACCTACAATTAAAACAGCAGATGGAAGATTACACATTTTTTTGTACCAAATTCATCAATATGTTGTTAACTATATAAACGAACATGAAGGTCTACTTTGTCGTGCACAAACAAAACACTACCATTTGACCTTTTGAATTCAATTAGCACTATGAAATACTCAAATTTGTAAGAACAGCATCCAATTAGGCCTGATCAAGAAGTATAAATAATTCTTGAAACATTAGATGAATAAATGTACTGCTTTACCGTTTTCCAACCGTCTGGATCAAGGAAAGAAGTGATTTTAGTGCCAAGTCCAGGAAGTGGGCCAGGCTGCCTGGTTATCTTTCCACCAAGCTCTTGGATGACATGGTTGACCACTTCAGCACTTTTATAAACATCAGTCGTACTAATTGCAACCTATAAACGCCGTTATTCAACGTCATAGCACCAAACTTGAGAAATAAATACAACAAAAAAAGGAACTAACAGGACAATTTAATCAACTCAACATACAAAATTTACCTGTGCATATGCATTTCCTTTGGAATATTCGGTTACACCATAATTATATGTGAGCTCCAAAACAATTGTTTGTTTTTCTTCAGCATACCCCATCATTGCCGTTGTGTACTGGGTTGCAAATAAATAAAAAAAATGTTTTAGTGAGACATAAATCATACACGAGATGCCTACTAATCAAGAGGTATACCTTATGTTCTGGTCTATCAATTGTCCTGCATAATTTCATCCCCAACGCCTGCACAAAATTAGACTTTTAAATCAACATTACACGGATATAAGTTATATTAGATGGATAGCAAGAATATTACACCTTCTCATAAAACTTGATGGATCGATCGAGATCACCAACTCGAAGCATTACTTGACAAAGAGGTTCAGGAGTGTGGGGCCGTTCAATGAGTTCAAAAAGGTAACCATCTGGATCTTTAGCAAAAGCAATTACACTAGTTCCACCTTTAACTGGGCCTGGCTCCCTTGTGATGGTCCCACCTTTTGCCTTAACGTCTTCGGCAAGTTTGTAAACCTACCAAAGAAAAGAAGCACGATTAGCACTAAAAGAATCAACAAATTTGATATCACATCTAGTAATGCTACACATACATCTGTCGTAGCAATTGCAAAATGCCCAAATCCGGTTCCGATGTCATACTTATCAACTCCATAATCTGTGCATTAACATAAACCATCAAGTCATCAACACAAGAACATGGTACTAACCATAGTTGTTAAAAGCGAGCGCATTTGGCGCCTAGGCGCAGAATTTAAGCGAAGCGCAATAGATGCGCTTATGCTTCCTAGGTGATTAAGGCGCCAGGATTTGGGCAATCTAGGCACTCCGGCGAGCTTCCGGTGAACTTCCGGCGACTTCCTGAGCCACTTCCGGTCAGAATCTGGTGAAGTTCTACTGTGTGTCGAGAGTTTCATGGGGAGAGAAGAAGAGGTAGAAAAGAGATGAAAGTGGACAAAGTCTGATCATTTCTTTTTTAATAAGAAAAAGTACAATTTCTAACATTTAATATTGTTATACAGTAAAAACACATCTCTACATCTCTGTACATTGCTAGCTTTTGATGTGATTGAACACTAAAAGGCTAAATCTTACTCTTAACTATGAAATTTAAAAAATTTACTTGATTTTTTTTTAATTCTAAAGATCTTCATAATTGTAAAGTACATCTTAAACATATTTAAGTGTTTAAGATGTACTTTACAAAAATTTCCGAAATTCCGTATCCGAATTATCCGAAAATTTCGGATATCCGGAATTTCGGATATCCGAAACTCGGATATCCGAAAATTCAGACTTGGACTTGGATAATAATTTAAAAAAATTTCGGAAGTTTCGGATACCCGGTATCCGAAAATTTTAAATAAATTAAAAAAATATATTTTATATTAAATGATTTAGGAATTAGGGATTTAGGGTTCTCAAATCATATCCACAGTTCCTACTTCCTAAATCCTAATTCTCACGTCCGCCTCCCTCATTTCCGCCTCCCTCCACCTCCACGGCTCCACCTCCGGCGAAGGAGGTCTCCGGCGCACCTCCAGCGCTCCATCGTCCCACCTCAGCGACGCAATTAATTGGAATTGAGGACGACAAGCAGAAGCTTACAAGTGATGAGAAGTAATTAATTGGAATAATGCACAATCAGAGATCGATTACAACTCAGATATAGACTACGAATCGGAGACCGATTACAGCTAAGTTCACCTACCAATCAGCTTCAAATTAATTCGATTAATTGCTTTGTCCATCTTTTCAAATGACGTTGGATTTTTGTTTTAGTTTGGCTTAATTTTTTGCTTTGTTCTAATTGTGGTTTTTTTAAACAAAATAGGATTTTCGGATATCCGTTATAACTATCCGAGTCCAGTCCGAAATTTCGGATATCCGAAATTTCGGATATCCGAAATTTCGGACTTGGACTTGGACAGTGAAAACTGATATCCGAAATTTTCGGATACCCGAAATTCGGATATCCGAAATTCTGGGTATCCGGTTTTGAACACCCCTACTTAAATACAATGTAGTACACCCCTTAAAGTATATAAATTTTCCATTTTGATACATTATATTTTATTTATCTTTTTTTATTTAAAATCGCTTTTTTTTTTTCAAGGCCCTCGCTTTTTTTGCGCCTATCGCCTAGGCGCTAGGAGGTCCCTTTGCGCCTTGAGTGCGCCTAGCGCCTTTGATAACTATGGTACTAACAATACAAAAAGCAATATTTTCGAATTATTTAGAAACATACTGTATGTAAGCTCCAATGCAAAGTTTGACTCTTCGGGGCCGAATCCAAGAAAAGCATTTGAGTACTTCTCTTCTGGTACGTCCCTTTTCCTCAGTAATTTCATCCCGAATGCTTCTGTGTAAAATCTGATTAAAAAGGCAAAGAGAAATGAATACTGTAATAATACATTGGTTGAACGATTAAAGTGTTGAGATGGATGGTGTACTTAATGCTGCGTTCAAGATCACCAACACGGTAGACCGCGTGTAAGAATCGACGGTTATCCTTCTTTGGGAATTCCAACAGCTCAGCACTTGGGGTGTCAGCCATAGTGGCAAATTCTTACTTGCTAATCTGCTAAATATATCACAGGCTTATGTTACAAGAATGAAAAGTGAAATGCATTCTACAAGTTACACGCTCAGAAAGAGTGATCCATTTTAATCACACAAAATACACCGAAAGAAAGTTAATCCTTTTCTAATGAGGGTTGATCAGTTGAACGCGCGACCTAACAACTGTATACATCTGAATATCTGATACTGTTGGACCAAACGCCACTTTCATATAAACAGAAGGCTCATAATTCATCTATAATTGAAATATCAAACAAAATAATTTTCACTAAAACTAATCGTTTAAGCCCGCCCTTTATATAAAATCCTCTGCATATAACTTATGTAAGATTAATCATTATGTTGGTTACACTACACGGGATAATAAAGTAGACAAATTCCTCATCAGGTTTTATTTCCCAACAAGTAACAAATAACTGAAATTGTGATCGGCAAAAACCACAAAATCAGATAACGAGATCTATAGCTGTGCAGCGGCGACTAAAGAGTGACTTGTATCATCATCAGTCACAGATTCTATAAATAAAAGGCGACAAAATTAAAAAGTAGGGAAATTGGCATAGCCGAGTTGTTTGATTTCCAAACAGACAAGCGAATTATATTGTGCAAGATTGATCAGTATGGAACATATGATTGATTATAAACCCTAATGTTAGCATAAACCATAACAGATACAGATACCAAAGGGGTTCTAACTTACCAATTAAATAAGAACGAACCCTAACCCTAAAGACGGTGAAATTAAGGTGAGTTTTGTAAAACTCCACGAGACCCAACAAAATCTTGGAGAAAATTGTTGGATTTAAGATCACAAAAGCGAAACAGATGTAATCTCAGTAATGATTCACGTTAGTTAGGAGGAAGAGTGAGGGAATGCTTACAGACGACAGATGAGCGAGTAATCAGTAAAGTGAAGGGAAGGAAGAATGGAGTAACTTTACTCCATCCGATTAGATTAGATTCTAATAAAGGGAAAAAAAGACGACAGAAAAGAAATAAAAAAAAAGGAGGTATGAAAACAAGGCTTAAACATACTATGACCGTCGATAGTGTGTGATGCTATTATGCGATCGGTTTTGGTCATACACACAAGATCCTGTGGTGTTGGTAAGGAGACGTTCCGGATATTAGACCTCGCATTAAGTAACACGTGATTCGGATGTGGGTCTACCCATTAAACTCACCAAACTTTTTTTTTCTTGAACAGCGATTTCTCAGTCGAACCTGATGCTCAGCCCACCACGATGACTCGGTGTCTCTGAAAGTGTCTTAAGTCTACGGGTGCGAGCGAGTCAGGACACCACCTCCTTGTCCCAGTTCGGGGGAAACCCGGCCTGCGAGCAGCCACCGGTAAAACCCCCTCCCCAGAGATTCGAACCTGGGTCGCTAAAAGCTTCCCAAGCCCAAAGAGCTTTGAGGGTACCAAAGAAACAAATAATGTCATTAGTGAGGTTTGAACTTGAGTCCCTAGAAACTCAAGCCAAAGCCCCAACCAACTCCACTAGATGCTATTGGTAAACTCACCAAACTTGACGTGTTGTCTTCTTAAAAATGTGCAGTCACATTTTATTTTGTAGAATGATTTTGGAGTCAAACTATTGGTTTTGATATTTCAAAATCATACATGTTACAACCCACTCGCCTCTCGTTCTCTATTTCTCCGGTCTCACTACTAAAGTATGGAAGACTGTGAGTTTCTAATTTTTTGTCAATTTGCTTGGTTACGCATGCAAACTCAATTTTTGGTTCAAGTCACAATCTCGATTCTCAGTTCTTATTACCCACCTTACGCTAAAAAACCCTCAGTCAGAGGCTATATCAAGTCGTCTGGTGTCATTTAATTTATATCGCGCTATCGCAATCTTGAATTCATTTTTCAAAACTCGCTTTTTGTCGTGTGAATAGATGGTTCTGCGTAGGCAACTAGTACACTTTCATGGTATCAAAGATGTGGTGAGTTAGTTGTGGTACACCCTATATATAAACATCGATGGCGTTTTGAGGGCGGACTAGGATTCAGACCGAGAACTGGGTCTGGTTGTTTGTGTGTTATTTGTGTATCTGGTTGTGGTGTCTCTGGTTGTTGGTTGTACCGAAAATCTATATCAAATTCATTATCGCCGTTCGTAACTTAACCCTTGCGGTGAGGTGAAAATCGATATCAACGTAATTGATTCGGGAACCGAAAACATAGATTTGTTCTAGTGAAATCTTTGAAACTACTTTTGCCAGAAACGTAAGTCTATACTAATTCCGGGGTGAAATTTCCTATAGTAGGGGAGACTGTAACATCAATTAGTTCAACCGTTTTATCTAAACCCGACCTGATTGGAATTTTCAAGCACTTCTAATTTTTGGTTTCTTAATAACCATAAGGATTTCAGGTATTCATTAATCTATGCTTTCAAACAATGATTTTGTATGTTGCATAACCATTTCCCAAAATAAAATATTTAATTGATAAATTATTAAAACGTAAATAATGGAAAGTTCGGTTTTTCGCGCAATATCGATATTTATAGGGATAGGGAGATCACGTATTTTGGTGTTATATGTCAAACTGTGTATATTGATGAGTCAAATATCCCTAATTCACATCACAAATCATCACACACAAATTCGAGTCTTGACATATTGGTGCTTAATAAAAAAGTGATACGTACGAGAATTTGCCATTATCCCATGTTCCTCCCCTCAAACCACCTAAAAACTGCCCAAACCTGAATTTTGCTTAAAATCGGCGTATGAGTGTAACATTTGCATTTTGTCCGGTTGTAAAACCCGGCCCATTTTTAAAGTTTTCGCATTTACCGATTTGCGAATTATTGAATACCGGCAGAATTTTCGGGTATTTACATCTCAAATAATGTTTTAAATGATTCATAATCTTTTTTCAAAACCAAATACTTAAATAAAATCAATTGGATTCAAATTGGATCCCTCAAACCAAAAATAAAGCAATTTCAGGTTTTTACGCCATTCGTCGTTTACCGGGAATCTCGTGTTTTATCATCATATGTTAAAGTTAGTGTACTTATGAGTCTAATAATCTCATATCATGTCACGAGTCATCACAAACTAAATCGAGTCGTGAAACATTGGTGAATGCCTAAAATCGATACGCATGTCAAAACCGACCAAAAACGCATTATCTGACCCTATTTGTGCATTTCTTTGAGTTATGTGGCATGTTGATATTCATTTTGAGTGGTTAAATGTGGTTAACATGATGAGATGATGAAATGGGTAATTTTGGAGAAAACGAGACTCGAAAACACCAAATAATGAAGAACCAAGCACGAAAACGAAGAACCGGAAAAGGGGAGCTCGCGGCTCGCCCCTAGGAGGTCGCGGACCGTGAATATGCTCTTGTAATGAACCGTGACGGTCCGTGAATGTGGTCAGTACCCAAAAACCCTAGTTTTTGCCTTTTTAAGCCATTTTGCTCAAATTCACAACATTCTTCCTTTCCCCATTTGTACCCAGGCGTAAATACTTGGTGATATCATCTTCTTTCATTATCCTAACACATTTTTGAAGTCAATTTGCTAGATCTAATGGGTTAGTATCACTAGTTATCATCATTAAAGGTTAGATCTCTAATCCTTTATCTTCATCTTCCCATTCTTTGATCAAACCAAGTTGTTTTGAAAAATTCTTGATAGATATATGTTAGATATACGGGAATCTATGGTATTAAGTTTGTGTTTTTATGGTGAATATGGATTAGATCTAAAATCCTTCATGTTCTAAATGTTAGATATAAGAGATCCATGATCAAGGTTATGTTTTGATGATAGTTTTGTTTAGATCCAATGTTCTTCATGATGATAATTTACTAGATCTACCATTTCCTGATCAAAGCATGTCACTTCTACCCTTTCTTAGTCTAGATATATGCTAAATTTTGATGTTAATGTTGGATCCAGGTCACCACCATGAGTGTGGTTAGATTTAAATGATGAAAATTAGTAGATCTTACTAAAGGAAATGCTTTATGGTCGAAACTTCATGATGATGTTACGTTAACACTAGATCTAGTAATTTTGCCATGAGAAATGTTGTAGTTATGCTAGATCTAGAA